>ML312479.1:0-74856 GCA_005239505.1 Nicotiana paniculata
ACCCCAGATTATATTTGCAGCGCCCGTTTAGTATTTTTATAGGACATAGTTGAGCGTGATCAAGTATCAAGACTCCCAACAAAAGTGAAAGATATGTTCTACAATAATAGAATCTCCCACATGCTTGGACACATACATATGAGCACTCAAAGAATCACGAGGCACAACCACATATGAAGCAAAGTAGGATTGCCCGTAGGAATAAGTACAGGACGGATGAAATAGAACTAAAGCATCTCTATGGAAAACTGGAATAATACATGTGATAACAGCGTCAGATGAATCAGCCTTACGCCTAGTAGGAAAAGCATAACATCGGGACTGGACCCCACCACTCTGAACTACGTTTTTGGGATGGCTTGTGACTGGCTGGCCTCCACCTCTTGCAGCCTGGACCCTGCCTCTCGGTGCCATAATCATTGCACGAGAACTCTACTGTTTCACGTTGCCCGGTGACCTGGGAAAAATCTAGCAATATGCATCGGATCCCCACAAGTATAAAAAGCCCTCGACTGCTGTGGTTGCTGACCCTGGAACTGGCCCTGTCAACTTTGGTACCCACTCTGATAACTCTGGATCGGAGGTGCACTAATAGGAGCTGGTGGTGCAATGTAGGCTCGCTACTCAGGATGAGTCACATACGGACCCTAAAGCTATGTGGGATTCCTAAAGCGCTGACTAAATTGGCCTGGGAGGGTGCCTCTACCAAAAGTACCCCTGCCTCCAGACGAGGCACCACTGAAACCGCCAGTATGAAAAGGCCTCTTATTAGAAAACGGCCCCCTCTCCTGAGCACGAACTAGCTCGATCTGTCTCGCAATATCTATAGACATCTGGAAAGAAATATCACTCCTAGTCTCATTGACCATCTGTAGCCTGATGGTGTAAGTGAGCCCACCAATAAATCTGCTCACTCTCTCCCTATGAGTAAGAAGAAAGATAATGGCATAGTGAGCTAGGTCCACAAATCGAGTCTCGTACTGGGAATCAGTCATACTTCTCTGCTAAAGACGCTCAAACTACCTATGGTACTTCTCTCTCAAAGTGACGGGAATGAACTTCTCTAGAAATAGTTGTGAGAACTTATCCGAATTAAGTGCAGGTAACCCAGCTAGTCTAGTCAACATATAACCTCTCCACTACCTCTTGACTAAACCAGTCATCTGAAATGCTGCAAAATTGACCTCAGCGGTCTCAACTATGCCCATGTTTCGCAGCACCTCATGGAAGCAGACTAGATAATCCTATGGGTCCTTAGAAAATGCACCACTGAAGTTAATAGGGAAGAGCTTGATAAACTTTTCCAACCTAGCGGGGCTACTGGAGTGTGATACTAGGGAGCCACCTGCTCTGGGGTATGAGTAGCGGGAGTCTGTGCTCCTTCCCCAGCCCGAGCGGCGGCTGGTACCACCGAAAATGTACTGGTCTAGGCCACACTCTCAATAAGGCCCACCAAACGGACTAGAGCATCCTGAAGCACTAGAATGGTTATAAACCCCTTCGGAACCTGAGCTAGTTCGACGGGAACAGTTTGAGATGGAACCTCCTCCTCAAAATATACCTGAGACTCCACCACGGGTCCTTCTTGATGAGTGGGGATTTTGACTACTTACTATCACCTTTTTACTTTCGTTTTAGTCCAAAATCATTTAATTGTGTTTATGAAAACTGATAAAATATGCTTAAATGCATGGAAAATGATCCTCAAAGATAAAATCCAACTCAAGAAGGAGTGACCTGAACTCAAGGACAAAATCAGGCATAAAAGCTCAAAGTGCAGACCGCAGATATCCATCTGTGGTCGCATATTGTGAAGGAAAGTTTATCAAAGTCCAAGTGCAAAGTGCGGTCCGTACATGAAATGTGCGACCACATAGCTAAGCAAGATCATAAGTTTAGAGAGTTCTCTTTCCAAGCTCAAAGGAAGTGCGGACCGCACAATTATTGTGCGGCCGCAGACAGTTACTCGGTCATACTCAGAAATGTGCGGTCCGCAGAAGAGCCTTGTGCAGCAACACTCAGAAATGTGCGAACCGTAGAATATGAGAGATGCAGTCGCGATTAAGAATTATGCGATCACAGATTCAACTCCTGTCAAGACTGGAGCAAAGTGCGAACCGCACATGGAATTGTGTGGCCGCAGAACCTATGAAAAGGGTAATTTTGTCCTAAAATTCCAGCACTGTATAAATAGAATAGTTTCATTTTTTCAGGTCAACTTTTGGACCTTTTGACATCAGCAGCCGTTTACTTTGCTTATTTTAGTTATTTTAGATACTTTGTGCTTTTTGAATATTAGTTTTATCATTTCAATCATTAATATGGGTTTAATTATCATTTCTTCTTCTTTATCTTCTAATTTAAGCATGAGTAGCTGGATTTTCACTAGGGTTGTGACCCAACTCTAGTGTGTAAACTTAATGGGTATTTGATTTATTGCTTGTTTATGGTTGGGTGTTGATCATCTAGCCATGTTCTTGCTTTTAATTGAATATTTAATGGTTGCAAACATTATTTCATGCCTAATTGACTTGGTCTATACTTGAGAAAGAGAGATTTAATCTAGGAAAACTTGGCTAGCATAAAATTAAGTCAATCGAGAGATTGATAAACCCAATTTAAGGGTTGAATCTAGAGATAGTAAAACTCGATTTGAGCTTATTATCAACTATTTTGTTCAATACCCATTTGGACTTGAGAAAGCCAAATTGGGTAAAATCACTCTCGTTTTGACCGAGAGGTATTGAGTGGGTACTTGAGTGTTGACAGCTATAATCCACTCCGACCAAGAAAACAAGATTTAAGGCTTACAACCCATTAAGCGAGGACCTAGGTGAAGTTCATAGCCCTAGGCCTTTTTACCATTTTAAAAACAAACAAAAACAATTTGCTAGTTTGAATCCTTAATTGTCATCCTTATTTTAAAAATAGATTTAGAAACAAACCAACTTTTGTGGAAGTGTAATCCGAGAAAATTTAAGATCATTCACTTAAATATATACTCCTAGTCCCATTCATAGCTCCCTATGGAAAATTGACCCTGACTCCTTGTTGGATACTATTATTGCTCCGACCGTTTCACAACCTCAAATAGAGGTGTGGCTCGCACGTGATCAATTTTTGGCATCATTGTCGGGGAGCTAATAACGGATTTAGCTATTTATTTGGTTTTGTATGTGAATTGTCTCATTTTCCTTCCTTGTTACTAACGTGTGAGTATTGTAGGTGCAATCATGGCAAACAATGAGCTCAGAAACATAAATGTGGGGGATGTGGACGTTGATGATGATGAAATGGATGTGGTCCCTCTTGAACCTCAAGCCAATAGAAGAGGCCGGCCGCCTCAAGACAATGTTCCCGTTCCACCCCCACCTCCACCACGAGCGGCTACACCGGGTGTTGCCGAATGAAGGGTATGCAAGTGCTATAGTCCCATCCCATATTAGGTGGGGAAACTTTCAAATAACCAATGTGATGCTCACTTTGCTCGATCAACGAGGGTTCTTCACCGGTGCACCAGGTCAAAATGGATATAAACATTTGAAAGGGCTCGTTGATACATGTTGGGGAAGCAAATAAAAAAATGTTTCCGAGGATGCTTTGAGGCTAAGGATTTTTCCCTTCTCTCTATAGGGGAAATCTTTATATTGGTTAGAAAATTTTCCAAATCATTCCGTTCGGACGTGGGATGAACTTGCGGAGAAATTCATTACAAAGTACTTCTCTCTCGGGCACATGGCTACTCTTTGGGATGAAATTCTAGCATTCAAGCAAGAGCCTAATGAACCACTACACGAGATATGGGAAAGATATAGAACAATGGTGAAAGAGTTCCCCAACAATGATATGATGGAGAACATTATTCAAAAATCTTTCTATCGAGAGATCAATACCACCAAACAATGTGTAGTGAATCAACTTGCCAATGGGAACTTCATGATTACGCCTTATGGAGAGGCGTGTGATATTTTGGATGAGATGGAAGATACTTCATCGGCATGGCAATCTAGAGCCAATGTTCCACAAGGTGATCCAAATGTGATTCTTCTTCACAAAGAGTTACATGGCCATAGGAAAGCCATAGCCGAGTTGACAACCACCATGAACCAATTGGCATAGGCTCAACTTCAACAAGTGCAAAACCTGAGGCAAGTCAATTCTATGGAGGGCGTTAATATGATGGTAAATAAGATAAGAACAAGAAGTCCACAAGTGCAACAAAGAGTGGACAAATTTGAGCAAGATGATGGTGGGTATGATCAAGGAGATTCGTACAATGATCAAGATCAAGAGGTCCAATATGTGAACAACTTTTAAGGGAAAATAAACAACTACCAATTCCCTAGCCAATAACAATGGAGACCTTCGAACAATCAAGGCAATTGGAATTATAGAAACCAAGGTAAATGGAATGGTAGGATCAATCAAGGCAATTCGAATGGAAGTAACAATCATGGATATTGGCAAAACAATAACAATAAAGGCAATTTGGGAGGCAACAACCAAGGAGGGTGGAACACCAATCAAGGAAATTGGGGGTCGGGTTTTCAAAGGCCCCCAATGAACCAACAACCGAGTAACTCACCTCCTTATCATTCTCATGGTCCTAGTTACTCCAACAATGAAATGAGTCGTATTGAAAACATGTTCAAGAAAATGATGGAGAAGAATGTCAATTCCGATGCCCAAATTCCTTCACACGATACATCAATCCATAACTTAGAAGTGCAAATGGGACAAATCTCTCAAGCTTTAAATTCACGTCCTAAGGTGGAACTACTAAGTGATACGGTGGTGAACCCAAAGGATGGGAACACTACAGGGCATGCCATGGCCGTGACTACAAGAAGTGGAAAGGTGGGAAGGCACCTACCTCAAGTCAAAGTCAACTCGTGGATGATGAGCAAGTGGTAGAAGAAGAGGAGATACCGCATGATGTTGTGCAAGAAAATGATGAAGTGCAGATTGACATTGATGACACGGTGGAAGAGACTCAAGAGGATGTGAACTCGTCTAGGGATCATGTGATTGGCATACCGGAACTGGTAGTGCAAGGAGATAGGTACCATTGCCTAAGCCACCTCCTCCATATCCTCAAAGGCTTGCTAAGAAAAATGACAATAATCAATTCAAGAAGTTCATTGATATGACGAAGAGTCTCTCTATAAATGTGCCTTTGGTTGAAGCTTTGGAGAAAATCCCCGAATATGCTAAGTTTGTGAAAGACTTGGTGACAAAGAAGAGATCGATGAATTTTGAAACTATCAATGTCACTCACCAAGTGAGTGCAATGTGCATTCGAAGGCTCCAAAGTTGGAAGATCCCGGTGCTTTTACTATTCCTTGTACCATTGGAAGTGTCGAATTTGCAAAGGAGTGAGGAGTTTATTGGGTCATGCAGGGTTCTACCGGCATTTCATCAAGGATTTTTCCAAAGTGGTGAACCCCTTATGTAAGCTTTTGAAGAAATATTCCAAATTTCACTTCAATGATGATTGCATGAGAGAATTTTGAATTTCTCAACTTCAAGTTGACAACTACTCCTATTATCGCTGCCCCGAATTGGAGCTTGCCTTTTGAGCTCGTGTGTGATGCCAATGATGTGGCAGTTGGAGAAATTTTGGGGCAACGTATCAACAAGATCTTTCATCCGATCTACTATGCTAGTAAGACCATGAATGATGCCCAAGTCAATTGCACTGTGACTGGAAAAGAGCTCCTCTATTATTTTGCGATGGAAAAGTTCCGCCCGTACTTGATGGGTACAAAGGTGATTGTCCAAACGGATCATGCAACACTTCGGTACCTTATGAGAAAGAAAGATTCAAAGGCTCGATTAATGAGATGAATGCTTTTATTGCAAAAGTTTGATATAGACATCCAAGACCGCAATGGAAGTGAAAACCAAGTGGTGGACCACTTGTCTTGTTTGGAGGAGGAGGGGAGGTTGCATGATGGCCTTGAAATTAATGAATCCTTCTCCAATGAGCAACTCCTATCCATTCAATGAATTAGATGCCATGGTTCGCTGATCTAGCAAATTATCTTGTGAGTGGTATTATCCCGGATGAGTTCTCTTCAAAACAAAGGAAGAAGCTCAAACGGGATTTTCAAGACTATTACTGGGATGAACCGTACCTCTTATGGGCTTGAACCAATGGTGTGATTAGAAGATGTGTGCCAGAGAAGGAACAAGTTGAAATTATTGGGGCTTGTCATTCTTCACCATATGGTGGTCACCATGATGGAGCAAGAACAGCGGTCAAAGTGTTAAGTTGTGGATTCTATTGACCTACTCTCTACAAGGATGCAAGTGATTTGGTCAAGCGTTGTGATGAATGTCAAAGGGACAGTGTGATATCAAAGAAAAATTAAGTTCCCCTCACCACCATCTTGGAGATTGATATTTTTGATGTGTGGGGATTGACTTCATGGGACCTTTTGTATGCTCTTGTGGAAATACCTACATTTTGGTAGCGGTGGATTATGTGTCAAAATGGGTTGAGGCCGTTTCTCTACCCAACAACGAAGCAAGAAGTATGGTGGCATATTTGAAAAAGAACATCTTTACAAGGTTTGGTACTCCACAGGCTACCACAAGCGATGGGGGGTCGCATTTTTGCAACAAAGCTTTTGACATCTTGCTTAGCAAGTATGATGTCACTCACAAAGTCACGACTCCCTATCACCCTTAAGCAAGCGGACAATTGGAAGTCTCCAACCAGGAGATCAAGAGTATTTTATGCAAGTAAGTGAATGCTAACCGGACAGATTGGTCAAAGAAGCTTAATGATGCACTATGGGCTTATCGTGCTTCTATCAAAACTCCTACCGGGATGTCTCCATACCGGTTGGTTTTTGGCAAATCATGTTATCTTCCGGTGGAACTTGAGCACAAGTCCATGTGGGCTTTAAAGAAGTTAAATCTTGATTGGCATGCAGCTGCCACCTTGCGGGTTGCACATTTGAATGAACTAGATGAATTCCCGTACCATGCATATGAAAGTTCGTTCTTGTACAAAGAAATAATGAAGTACATTCATGACAAATACATCCGAAATAAGAAATTCAAGGTGGGCGATCTTGTGTTGTTAAACTCACGATTGAGGATGTTTCCTGAAAATTTGAAATCCAAATAGAGCGGCCCCTTTGAAATTGTGGGGTGTGACACCCTTTGGTGCATTGGACTTGAAAAACAAAAGTGGTGAGGTATTCCGAGTCAATGGTCACTGGGTGAAGTATTATTTGGGACAAGCTGATGATGGCCACGTGGTGGAGGTGATTCATTTGAAGTGATGGTAACCTGCGTCGTGCCGTGATGTTAAATCAGGCACTTCATGGGAGGCAACCCATGTTTCTTTTTCTTTTTTTTTTCTTTTTTCTTCTTCTTAAGATAGGTCTTATTTTGTGCTAACTAGTTTTGAAGTGTGTTTCAGGAATGAGTGTGCTTTTTAGGAACTATGCTAAAACAAATTGGCTAAGTATGAAAAAAGTGCGACCACACATTTATTGTGCGGACAACACAATTTGGATTGCCACAGCAGAAGGGATATGCGTCTGCACAATTCTTGTGCGGAACTGAAAATCAAAAATTGCACACGCTCTAAAGTTTTTCTATCCGAGAAATGGCCAAAGTGAGGCTGCACAAGGAAAGGTGCGGTCCGCACCAACATCTACGGTTGCACACACAATTTTGCAGACTGCAGATCATTAAAAGGAAAATGCAAAACATATATCAAAGTGCGAACCGCAAAAGGAATTCTGAGGCCGCACTCATCTCTTGAATTTTTGGCCATCCCATTAAGCATAAATAGTAGGTCTCCGTCTACTGTTAAAACTTTACGAACTCTGAGAAATTAAAACAAAGGAATAAAAATAGTGCACTCGACTGATTCACTCATCTAACACTTAGTTCATCATCTTTGATCATTCCTTAACACCACATCATCACTCGTATGTTCAATTCATCTTTAGAATTTTTCAATTTTCTTAATTTGGTCTATAATTTTTTATGTTATTGTTAGACCATTTGTCAAATTCATAACCATGTGGGCCATAATTTGTGTTGGGTAAACTCTTAGTTTCTATATGGGGGATGGGTATTTGGTTGATATAGTTTAATTGTTACTACCATGTTCAAATTGTGAGTAAAAGTAGAAACTCTAGAACTCTGCCGATTAATTTTTGATTTGTGCAGCCGCAAAAGGAATTATGTGGTCCGCAAGTCAGTAGGCTAGGGCATTTGGTGTAGCATGATTGTGCGGACCACACTTGAAATTGTGTGATCCGCAGAAATTCAACCAGGCCGCAGAAAAGTGTGTGCAGCCGTAGATCAATCAGTTCTCTATCTTCAGAGAGTTGTCATTTTTGAGCTTTCAATGTCTGGTCGCACCCAAAATTGTGCGGACCGCACTTCAGATGTGCGGTCGCACTCAAAATTGTGCGAAATGCAGAACTATCACTACGGCCGCACTTTTAAATTTTACAGTCCGCACAACCCCATCTGCGGCCGCACTCAAAAATGTGTGAACCGCACTTCCCCTACCATGCATAATGTTTTATTCTGGAATTGTCTGCTATTCTGTACTTAAACTATAACTGACTCTTACTGTTGTTTTGTGCAGAATATGATTCGATCACGAGGCCGTAGTGACACATATAAAGGGAGAGGTGAGCCTTCCCGGGGCAGAATCAAAAACACTTTACCCCTCGGCCCCCAAATATTACTAGGAAAGAAGCCCACAATAGGCCGAGGTAGACAACGCTCTGAATCAAGCTCAATATGCCCCATCTAGGGAAGTATCGAAGGGTAAGTCATTGCAAGAACAACTGGCTGTAAAATAACAGCCACAACTGCCTCAGGACATATACCAACTGAGAAATGAGCCATGTGTTGGTACCCAAAATAGTACATATGCATCATCATTTGATTTATAATCATACACAAGTATTTTTCATAATTTTTAAACACTTTAGATCGATCCAGCAAACCACCTCGAAATTTGGATTTTATAGCTCGGATAGCTTTGTTAGGTGATTTGGGACTTAGGAGTGTGTTCGGAATGTGGTTTTGATGTCCGGAGAAGAAATAGGTTTGAAATGACGAAATTGAGTTTTTGGCGATTTTCGATCGGCAGTGGAAAATAGGCTACCGGGATCGGAATGGAATTTTGAAAGTTGGAGCAGGTTCATAATGTCATTTTGAATGTTTGTGCAAAGTTTTAGGTCATTCAGACGAGGTTTGGTTAGTTTCGGCATTGTTCTTGAGTTTCGGAAGTTTGAAAATCCTTAGGCTTGAATCATGGGTTGATTTGGTATTTCGATGTTATTTTGGATGTTCCGAGGGTTTGACTAAGTTCGGGTAATCATTTATGACTTGATGGTACTATTGGTTGAGGTCCCGAAGGCCTCGGGCGTGTTTTGGGTTGATTTCGGGCTATGTTTCTCCATGATTTCAGTGCTGGTGTGTTTCTGCATCTGGTGTCTCTTCCCTTCATTGGGATCAGAGTGAAGGATGAGATCGCGTAAGGGAAGGTTTGAGGTTGTTTGTTTCTTTTTCGCGTTCTCGGACATGGGTCTGCGTTCGCATAGGGTGAGACAAGTGGAGCATCGCGTTCGCATAGGGCAGCATGCGATCGCGTAGTGTTGGGTTTGAGCTGAGGCAAGATGGTTGCCTCTTCGCGTTCGCGAGGTCAGTTCCGCGTTTGCGTAAGGGTCAGGAGTGAGCAACGCGATTGTGAATGGTATTATGCGGTCGCGTAAAGGTAATTTGGGCAGTGTCATTTTTGTTCTTCGCGATCGCGTGACTATCTCTGTGAGTGCAGTGAGTAATGCATCTGGGCATAAAGTTTTATATTCAAAAACGAGGGTTTAGTCCATATTTTCAAAAAACCCATTACAGAGCTGGGGAGAAGGTGAAATTTGAGGATATTTTCAGTGGAGTAACTGGGGTAAGCATTATCCACTCACATTTGGGTTAATTCCATGATTTAGTCTTGATTTTTATCATTTAATTTGAGAAATTAGAGTGGAAATTGGGGAAAAATGGGAGAAAAGTTTGGGGATTCTATTAGGGATTTGAATGGGTAATTGAGGTCGGATTTTGATGAATTTTATATGGGTAGACTCGTGGGGGAATAGGAATTCTAGTTTTGTGATTTTTATCGAATTTTGAGACGTGGGACCGGGGGGTCGGGTTTGACCAATTTCGGGATTTGTGCTTAATTTTGATAATTTTCGAATGGGCTTCGTTCCTTGGCATATAATAATGATATAAATCTAATTTTGGCGAGCTTTGGAGCAATCGGAGGCCGACTCTAGAGGCAAAGGCATTGTGGTTTAGGATTTTAGCCGGTTTTGAGGTAAGCAACGTTTCCAAACTTGGTTTTGAGGGTTCGAAACACTAAGCTATATGCTATATGATTATAATTTAGGTGACACACATGCCAAGTGACGCGCGTGCGAGCGTACACCAAGTGATTTGTGGCCTGGCTCATCCCATGGAACCGTCTAGTAGCTATTTCGGACTGATATCCGTACTTTTATTGAAGTGGTTAATGTGAACATGCTATAAATCATGCTAAGTCAAATGCTAGGGCTTCACGCCGAAAATGCTGAGACCCGAGTGGTCGTATATTGCTGTCTCCTTATGTGTTAAATTGATTTTGTATATTCAATCCTGTCATAGCATATCATTTCATGACTCAGTCTCGGTAATTGTTGATTTTGTATATTTACCATTGTTTCGGGCTAGTTCATGCATCTGTGAACCAATGTGAACGAGACTGGAAAGTAATGAATGAGTGAGGTCAAGAGCCTGTTATTGAGACAGTTATGAGATCGGACTCCACACCACAGCGATACTCTAGTCATGCCTTCGTTGGCTTGATATAGCACTTGGCCAATAGGATCCCCTCCGGAGTCTTTACACTCCCAGTGAGCGCATTGATATTGAGGGATGGACCTTCCCTGGACATGGATCTTATCTGAAGTTGATGATATGTGAGGGATGGATCGTCCCTAGACATGGATCTTGTCCGAGTGTTGTATTCTGGAGATGGATCTTCTCCGTGGGGACTGTATTGGCTTTTTCCTCAGTACTGAGTGACTACGGTCACCGGTGTTTATACATACTCAGGGGTGGATTTTCGGGCCTGAGAGCCATATAAAATACTGAGTGGACTTCTGTGTGAGAGTTGTGAGCACTATGTGCATTTCCACACTGTTGATACATTGGCATGTAGAGTACTGAGATATACCTGGGCTACTTGTTATATCGGTCATATTCTGTTTTCATTATCTATTGAAACTGTGAGCATGCCTAAATTATGTGTACTGTTTTCATTACAATTATTGAGGTTTAGTCCGTCACTACCTCTCAGCCCGTCTTTTGGGTTCGTTACTTCTGAGTTGGTGTACTCACGTTACCCCTACACCTTGTGTGCAGATCCAGGTACATCGGGACCCGGTAGTAGTTGTTGAGCGGCTGTCAGAGTCCCTTTGGAGGCATCGAGGTAGCAGCTGGCGATCGCAGCCTCGATTATCTCCTTCTCTATCTACTATAATATTTATTTATTTCAGACAACTTTATGTCGGCACTGTATTTTGATATTCGATGTAGTAGCTCATGACTCGGTGACACTAGATCTGGGTTCGGGTTTTCTCTTACTGATGTTTTCAATGATTATTAAACTCTTATATTCTTTATAAATATGAGAATTTTTCTGCAAATATAGTGGATTTTCTGAAAATATCTGTTAACAAATAAAAAGTGTGGCTTGCCTGATTTCATGATCGCGCTATCACGACTGTGTATTTTGGGGTCATGACAGTTCGTTAGTTTAATGAGTTTTCAGGGTTGTTTTGTGTGTGATTCTGTTTATTTTACTCAAATTTTTAGGTTTCCTTAACATTTAGCTTCATGATGTTGATAGCTCAAAGCATTTCTAAATTTGATTCGAGTAAATTAGATTTTTCTCAAGTCTAATTAGCCAATGTGTGAACTACTGTTGTGTGTGACCTTTAGCATATCTTTGTGTTTAATTCTGCTTAAGGTTGTCCATTCTGTTATTTGAACATGCTCCATCTGCATAATTTGGACTTCCTTTAGTTAATTGGTCTATTAGGTCAAACTTGAATGCTTACACTTACTGTATGACATGAGTTTATCTTCCCTTTCTGTTATGAATATCTATAATGGAAATATGGCATATGTAGTATGTTTTAATTTTGTGTCAAGATTCTGTTCTATCAACCATGACTAGTTCCTAGTTAATATACCCTTCGGCATGTCTTGGTTCACTTGATTCACCAGTAGTTGTCATAATTTGTGCTTCCCTATCATGTCTAAATGTTGTTCTGCTGCCTGATTTGAAGTTAACATGCCTATCTTATGACATTGGAATATATACTTAGCATAATTTGGACCAATAGGGTTTCACTTATTTGGTATTATATAGCTGTGCATGATGATCTTATTCAATCCTACAAACTGGTTATTTTCCTAAATCTGTCAATATGTGACTGCCTATGTGCTAAGTGTTGAACCTGTTTCTAAGTCTTTACGAAGCTTGTTTTTAAATCTCGTGACCTGTTTGATTATCTGCTCTGTATGCTCAATTTGGGCATGTCTGTTTGAATTATTAGTGTATCCCTCAATTCCTGTCTCTCAATCTTTGTCCACTCTCTTTCACTTGTTACCTAGGCTCTTTTGAGTTCTCATTCTTAGCCGGATGAAAGCCAAGGCTATTTAGGCTCTATCATTTTACCTCCCTAGTGTGAGAACTTCTCGGGGTCCAATTGAGACCCTTGTGAACTCTGACGCACTAGGATTTGGTCCTCAGTCATTCCTTGTTTCACGCCCCGAATCTGGGGAGGCATGGCTGGCACCCGGTGCTAAACTGGCCCGAGCGAACCACTCTGTAACTCATTCATTCTTGTCATCATCATGGGACAACATGGCCACAAATCATAATGTACAATTGTAAGTGGGCAAATGTTATATCAATGAACCATTGTTCATAAAACCTGAATACATATAGGTCGTCAAGGCCTCTGACACAATGTACATAATAAACTTGTGTCTACAAAGCCTCTAAGATTATTTGACATAAAATGGGATAGGGTACCGCCCTACCCATAAGTCTATAGCAAAACTCTGACACGAAGACTTATAGACTCGGCTGCACTCTGAATGAGGTGGAGTCTTATCGATTCGTTGTTGAATGCTGACCTCGTCTACTATGAGGGCTCGTCAAATTGATTGCGTATACCTGTAGGCATGAATGTAGTGTCCCTAACAAAAGGACGTCGGTATAAATAATATACTGAGTATGTAAGGTAGAACTGGAACATAACAGTATGTAACGACCCGGTCGGTCATTTTGAGAGTTAGCGCCCCGATCCCCTAATAACTAATTTCCCCACTTTTATATCTACTTATGGGACTTGTTGGAATGATCAGTTCTGAAATTCAGAGAGTTTTTGGTCACATAGTCCCTATAGTTTAAGCTTTAGAAATCGGATCGTAGTTGGAACTGTGTGAAGACGGATACGGAATGGAATTTCATAGACTCCATTAGCTCCATTGGGTGATTTCGGGGTTAAGATCGTGTCTGGATTGTGTTTTGCGAGGCCTGTAGTTGATTTAGGCTTGAATTGGCGAAAGTTAGAATTCGGCGATTTAGGCCGATAGGTGAAATTTTGATATCGGGCTCGGAATGGTATTCCGAGAGTGACTGTAGGTCCGTAGTGATATTTATGACCTGTGTGTAAAATTTGAGGTCATTCGGACTAGTATTGACGTGTTTCGACATTGGTTGTAGATTTTGGAAATTTCATAAGTTCTTAGGCTTGAATCCATGCATAATTGGCGATTTTGATGTTATGTGATGTGTTTTGAAGGCTCGGCTAAGTTGGGATAAGGTATTAGGACTGGTTGGTGATTTTGGTTGAGGTCCCGGGGACCTCGGGTGTGTTTTGGATGCTCAACGGGAAGAATTTTGGGCTTAGGCTATTGCTGGTGTTGCTGAACCTGTCATTTACACACCTGCAGATTTGGGACCGCAGGTGCGGTTCCGCATAAGCGAGGGGAGGAGTCGCAGGTGCGGTTTTAGGCTTAGGGGTCAGTGGTCGCAGATGCGTCTCATGGACCACAGAAGCGGAGCCGCATCTGCGAGGAAAGTGCCGCAGATGCGGAGTTTTAGGGGATTAGTGATTTTCGCAGATGCGGAGCCCAGGCCACAGAAGCGGGACCACATGTGCGGTCCTGGAAGCGCAGGTGCGAGCAACGCTGAGCAGAAATAAGAAAAATCGAGGGTTTGATTTCATAATTTCTAAAATCGATTTGGAGCTCGGGACTTGACGATTTTGAGTGGGGTTTGAGGAGAAGACTAATAGGTAGTGATTCCTAACCTTATTTCACTTGTATATCATTAATCTATAGCAATTTCTTCAATATAATCAATGAATTTGGGCTGAAAAATCATGAAAATGGGAGGAAGGTTCCCCAAATAGAAATCCGAGATTTGAATGATATTTTGACGTCGGTTTTCGATGATTCTTGTTCGAGTGAGTTCGTGCGTGAATGACTGTTTCTAAAATTGTAACTTTCACTCGTTTCAGAGACGTGGGCCCGGGGTCCTTTTGGGAAATTTTCCTAATTTCGCGTCTTAACTTCGAATTTATTAGTTAAACTAGTTACTTGTAGTATTATTTACCCGATGCGATTGATTTTATTAGATTTGGGACATTTGGAGTCGGATACTCGTGGCAAGAACGTGATTTCAAGTTTGATTTGAGCGGTTGAGGTAAGTATCTTGCCTAACCTTGTGTGGGAGAATTTTCCTTTAGGATTTGAGTCTTCTATGTTGGTTGTAGTCCGTGTACGCGAGGTGATGAGTGCGTGCTTAGACTTATTTGTGGAAAAATTTGCCTTTTTGGAATCTTAGGTCCTTATATTCGCTTAGTATGAATTGTTCTTGGCATGATTGGATTTTCAAATTTCTAGTTTCATCTTTACTTGCCTAAATGTAGGATTTCCTACTTTTGGATTTACTCCTCTTGTCTATCTGACTCCCAATTGACTTATTTGAAGAATTTACTCCTTTTTACTGTCATGCTAGATCCTCTTAACTGTTTGTCTCAAATTGTAATTATTTTCATCTCATCCTATAATTGTTTTTGGTCTTAACTGAAGTTATGATTATTCTCCTGCTGCTTGTCCTTAAGTGAAATTGTAGAATATCCTCGTAACTACTCAACCATAAAAGAAGTTTAGATACTCTATACCTTAGTCGACTTTTCCTTATTTGTAATTATTTGACTTGTGTTGTTTCTTATTATTGACTTGAATTTGTGAATTTTTTGCTTGTCTTGTTTTTCCCTGGTCAAGTTGTTCCCTTTTGCACTTAGTATTTTGTGCCGTGATTTTTCCTTATGAACGATGTTCTAATGTTTCTTTGTGCATTGAAGTTCTTGTATTGATTTATTCGCCGTATCTTGTGTCATTATCCCGATTGCTTTGTATTTGATGAGGTGATGTATGAGTCTTTTGTCGTGCTATAGTTGTTGTCTTTGGTTGTTGCACTGCATATTTAAATTCGGACTACGGACGTATTTCGGGAGCTTTCCCCCTTGTACTGCATATTTAAATTGGGACTACAGACGTATTCCGGGAGCTTTTCCCCTGTACTGCATATTCAAATTGGGACTACAGACGTATTCCATGAGCTTTTCCCCTGTACTGCATATTTAAATTAGGACTACGGACGTATTCCAGGAGCTTTTCCCATGTACTGCATATTTAAATTGAGACTACAGACGTATTCCGGGAGATTTCCCCATGTACTGCATATTGATTTTGGGACTACGGACGTATTCCGGGAGATCCTCTGTATTGTGTGATGAATTCAGGACTACGAGGGATCCCGGTAGATTTTATCAAAGAAATTATGTTTGAAAGACAATTATATTGGAAAGTCCAATTTGAAAAATAATTATCCTGAATAAAAATATATTGAAGGACATTCCTTTGGAAAAAGGATATTTGAAAAATGTTTATGTTAAACAAAACTATGTTGAAGGATATCCCTTTGGAAGAAAATATTTGAAAATTATTTATGTTGCAGAAAAACTATGTTTTAAGGTCACTTTCTTTGGAAAATATATTTGAAAAGTTTTGATCTTGAAGAAAAATATGTCTGAGAGACATCTGTTGGGAAAGTTATATTTCAAAAGAATTTCCCTTTAAAAAGGATCTTACCTTAAAGTTTTCAATATAAAAAATTACAGTTGAAAGTTTACACTCGAAGATTTGACCATTTTGATGGTATTTGGGCCGTCCTTGTGTGGAGACTAATGCAGTGTTGAGTTACTACTTGTCCTTATTGTGTTGTGATTTTCGGACTTGGGTTGTGTTCCCGTTCATCCTTCTGTGTATTTTTATTATGTTCCGTCATTAATTGTTGTATTTTCTTTCCGCATTGCAGTTGTTATGTTGTTAACTGTGTTGTATAGTCATTAGATAGGTGTCATGCCCTGTCATTCCTATATTTATGCCTGTTGATTTATTAGACCAGTGGTTGTCTTGACTAGTCCTCGTCACTAATTCAATAAGGTTAGTCTTGATACTTACTGGGCACTATTGTGGTGTGCTCATTCTACACTACTGCACATTTTTTGTGCAGATCCAGGTATTGATTGTTAGTAGTTGTGCGGACTCTTGCTGAGGAGACTCAAGGTAACCTGCTACTGCTGCGTTCGCAGGCTTCGGAGTCACCTTCCTATTTTGTATTTACACTGTTTTCACTTACCCCCTTACAGTTGTATTTAGAAGTTGTAGTAAAACTCTTTATAGAGCTTATGACTAGTACTACCGGGTTTTTGGGAATATGCAATGTATAAAGAATTATTTATTTTAGAAAAATATTAAATTTTATTTATTATTGTTGCTATTCCATGAAAGTAGGCTCACCTAGTCCTTAGCACTAGGTGCCACCACGACACCCAACAGAGGGAAAATTTGGGTCGTGACACAGTAAGTCAACATTAATTAAGGACATAGAAGAAATACGGAGTAAAAGACTCAACCTGTAAGTCTGGATAGCTCGGTACTCATGAAATATTTATAATGTCATGCATACGCATATAAATGTCATGTAATGCATAGGTCTATATGTACATAACATCATCAAGCCTCTGAGGGCATCCCATCATATCATCTCGGCCACTGTGAGCAAATCATCAATGTATACCAGTTGATCAGGTGGTGATGCGTATATAACGCTGTAACCTTTTACCATATCCCATATAACTATAATATAAATATATACGTGTATATAATGCCATCTATTCATGGGTCAATGTACATGTATAAATGCATGAAATACATAAGAAATGCGTTAATAAGATTTTCTCAAAGTGTCATAAAAATCAATATGCCTTTCGGATAAACTTTATCAAATACGTATTTTTCTGAGACCCATGAACAGAAGATATAATAATAATTCACATGGTGAATCAAGAATACATACACGCCTAGTATTTCTATGAATAGAGTCATTTATGAAAATTGTACATTTGCTCGTTTCATTTGTGAAGTATAGATCATGCCAAAAGAAATAAAAGATAGCCTTAACATACCTGGAGTAGGAGAAACTTCGTATAATATTCTTGAAGAAGATTGCACCATACCCCTTTAGAATCGCAAAATTCTACGTTGCTATGATTCTAATGATTCTCGTTGGAATTATGTTGTTGCAAGAATTTTGTTGGAGCCTTTGTGAATTGAACTTAGCTTATGTTCTTGAAACACTTTGAACTTAGAAAGAGTGATATCTGGTTCATACTTAAGAATTAAGGACGTTCTGATTCTGATTTGTTTTCAAGATATGAGAAAGCTTTGTTGAAAGCTTTCAAATGGCTAAAGAAAGCTAACATTTTCAAGATGTGAGAAAGAAATCTAACGTTTATTTTTTTTGGATTTGTCCAACTCTAATATCTTTAAATTGTAGAGTTTCTAAGGTTCTGATATTAAAAATGGTGTAATAATTCACAAGACATGTAAATGTAGTGTCCCTTCCTTTTCTATTTAATTTCCACCTATCATGAAATGACTAAGAGTCATTTTCTAGGTTTGTGGCCTCTTGCCACGTTTTTTTTGCGGGGGTGGGGGGTGGGGATGGGGGAGGGTTGGGGGTGAAGAATTAATCCTATTCACTAAATTTATTAATAATTAATTAGGTAATGTCGTTACTCGGTAATTAATCAATTACCCGTATAATGAAGAATTATCTCAAATTATCTAAAAATACTATTCATTTTCACTTTATATAACTTGCTATCATGGTCATATGGTATCATATAAAATAAATACATACACTATTATTTTTACTAAACATCCATGTAAAAATACATATATTTTCTCAACTTATAATTTTCCTAATCTCATATAAAGAGTAAAAATTCTTGTACGCTTAGTTCTTAAAATGGTAAAAAGATAACCTTCTTTTCTTATGAGAAAAATAATTTCTATCTTTATAATAAAGAAAATATCATAAACCTTCATATATTAGGTGTATAATTTATCATATCTGAAAATAGTAATAATGGTAACTATCCAAAATTATACTTATAAAACTTTTACTAAAATACTTCATTTAAAAAAAAATATCACGCTAACATAATATCTAACGGTATCAAGGTTGTAAACTAACAGGGTCTCATAACAATAATGTCTTAAACCCTCTATAACCTCCTAATATAAATAATCCCTTCGAACTCATGTGGATTTACTACGGCACATCCTAATGCTAAGGTACGGGATCTAACATCCTTCCTCCTTTAGAAATTTTCGTCCTCGAATGTTAACTCTTATAGTTTTCCAAAACTTTCGCTAGGGCCCTCTCTGTAAACTAAACTAAAACCTAACATCTATCTACTCGACTATTTACAACCTTTTATACTTGAGTATCTCATATCTTCTTCACCTTTACTTTATTTACTTTTCAATCTTGCATCGTATCTTCTGTTTCTTTCATAACTTCCCTTTTATATAAGTGAAAATTACGCCTTAAAGCTCTATTGTAATGCCAGCACCTCTAGTGCATACAAAACCTGGCGTAAACTTCATACTGACTTCTTACGGCTCAGCTCTATGGCACGATCTGGAATCAAAGAAGGGTAACATTTTCTATATGCCCTATAGCCTCTCAATTATAAATGTGGCGCATAACACACCCATAAGTGAGAATCTACTAGGCACGACTTTGTAGACTCCATAGGACACGACTCGCTTTGATACCACTTTGTCACGCCCGAACCTGGGGAGGCATGGCTTGCACCCGGTGCCAAACTGGCCCGAGCGAACCACTCTGTAACTCATTCATTCTTGTGATCATCATGGGCCAACATAGCCACAAATCATAATGTACAATTGTAAGTGGGCAAGTGTTATATCAATGAACTATCGTTCATAAAACCTGAATACATATGGGCCGTCAAGGCCTCTGACATAATGTAAATAATAAACATGTGTTTACAAGGCCTCTAAGATTATTTGACATAAAATGGGATAGGGTACCGGCCTACCCATAAGTTTGTAGCAAAACACTGACACGATGACTTATAGACTTGGCTACACTCCAAATGAGGTGGAGTCTTACCGATTCTTAGTTGAATGCTGACCTCGTCTACTATGAGGGCTTGTCAAACTGATTATCTATACTTGTAGGCATGAATGCAGCATCCCCAACAAAAGGGCGTCAGTACGAATAATGTACTGAGTATGTAAGGCAAAACTGAAATATAACAGTAAGTCAACATTAATTAAGAACATAGAAGAAACACGGAGTAAAGGACTCAACCTGTAAGTATGGATAGCTCGGTAAATCATGAAATATTTATAATTTCATGCATATGCATATAAATGTCATGTAATGCATATGTTTGTATGTACATAATAGCATCAAACCTCTGAGGGCATCCCATCACATCATCTCGGCCATTGTGGGCAAATCATCAATGTATACCAGCTGAACAGGTGGTGGTGCGTATATAACGCCGTAACCTTTTCCCATGTCCCATATAACTATAATATACATATATACGCATATATAACACTATCTTGTCATGGGTCAATGTACATGTATAAATGCATGAAATGAATAAGAAATATGTTAATAAGATTTTCTCGGAATGCCATAAAAATCAATATGCCTTTCGGATAAACTTTATCAAATACGTATTTTTCTGAGACCCATGAACATAAGATATAATAATAATTCACATAGGGAATCAGGAATACAGACACCCCTAGTATTTCTATGAATAGTCATTTATAAAAAATGTGCATTTGCTCGTTTTGTTTGTGATGTATAGATCATGCCAAAAGAAATAAGGGATAGCCTTAACATACCTGGAGTAGGGAAAAATCCTTACAATATTCTTGGAGAAGATTCCATCGTACCACTTTAGAACCGCAAAATTTTACGTTGCTACGATTCTAACGATTCTCGTTGGAATTGTGTTGTTGCAAGAATTTCGTTGGAGCCTCTGTGAATTGAACATAGCTTCTGTTCTTGAAACACTTTGAACATAGAAAGAGTGATATCTGGTTCTTACTTAAGAATTAAGGACGTTATGATTCTGATTTGTTTTCAAGATATGAGAAAACTTTGAAATGCCTAAAGAAAGCTAACATTTTCAAGATGTGAGAAAGAAAGCTAACTTTTTTTTTTTTGGATTTACCCAACTCTATTGTCTTTGAACTGTAGAGTTTTTAAGGTTCTGATATTAAAAATGGTGTAATAATTCACAAGACATGTAAAAGTAGTGTCCTTTCCTTTTCTATTTAATTGTCCCCTATCATCAAATGACTAAGAGTCATTTTCTAGGTTTGCGGCCTCTTGCCACGTTTTTTTTTGGGGAAGAATTAATCTTATCCACTAAATTTATTAATTAACTAGGTAATGTTCTTTTACCCAGTAATTAATCAGTTACCTGTATAATTAAAAATTATCTTTAATTACTTAAAAATACTACTCGTCATATGCTGTCATATAAAATAAATACATACACTATTATCTTTATTAAACATCTATGTAGAAATACATATATTTTCTCAACTTATAATTTTCCTAATCTCATATAAAGAGTAAAAATTCTCGTTCGTTTAATTCTTAAAATGATAAAAGGGTAACCTTCTTTTCTCGTAAATAATTTCTATCTTTATAATAAAACAAATCTAATAAACTTTCTTATATTAGGTGTATAATTTATCATATCTAAAAATAGTAATAATGGTAACTATCAAAAATTATACTTATAAAACGTTTACTAAAATACATCATTTAAAAAAAAAAATACTACACTAACATAATATCTAATGGTATCAAGGTTGTAAACTTACAGGGTCTCATACCAATAATGTCTTAAACCCTCTATAACCTCCTAATAGACATAATCCCTTCGAACTTATGTGGATTTACTACGACACATCCTAATGATAAGGTACGAGATGTAATACCTTGAACGGCTTCTATTAACCTCCCTAGTGTGAGCACTGCACTGGGTTCTTGAAGCCCTTGGGAACTCTGACACACTAGGGTCCTGATTCCTTCCTAATTTCTCAACTCTACCTTTTTACCTACTGGTTGAATCAATTGATTTCAGACTGCTTTACGTAAATGAAGATTTGACTTCTAGACTGTTCTTAAACTGTATGGGTATTAGAATGAAATCCTGGCTAGGTCGGATATATTTTTGGGCCTGCCTTAGGCTCACTACATATATTCTGTAATTCTACAATTTACTTCATTCATTGGGCTTGTGATAATGTTGTAATAACAATTGGGGTGTTAGTAAAATTGGGAAAGAAATTTATTCTACACTTGCATTGAAATGGGTAGAAATCCTGTCTATAGGTGTCTTACTCAAATATGTGTTGCTATTGTGTGTGTTAGATGACCTACCTATAGGTGTTTACTTTGCTCAAATATGTTCTGCTATTGTATGTGTTACCTTCCTATAGGTGTTTAATCTGTCTAACATATTCTATTTCTACATGTTAGATAGCATGCCTATAGAAAATTAAATGATAAATGTCTCAATGTGCGCTATAGAATTCTATTAATTCACGTGCCACTTAATCTGCAATTTAGAAATCATGCCTATAGGGTTAATTGGTTAATATGATGTTATTCAATTAATAAACATGCCTATAGGATCTAAAATTAGTCTTAATTATCGATTATAGAAATCATTCGTATAGGGTCTGAAATCAGTCTTAACCATTGATCATCCTGCTCACTTCCTTTAAGTGCTAATGTTGAACTCTCAACACTGTGTCATTGCCACTATTAGAAAGCATTCCTATAGGATCCAACTACGAAATTCTAAATATTCTCATGTGGTTACCATGGCCAATTACTGCATAAATCACCTAGATATCATAGAAAACTTGGTCTATATGAATTAGTCTTCTCTTATAAGCGTATCTTTATTATTTTTGTTGTTACATGAATATCCCACTCCCGTTTTCCTTTTATTGCTACTTTTATACCCTTTTTCCATTTTACCCTTTATCTGAGTTTGTATTAATATGCAAATCTTTTCTTAATTTGGTCACAATGTGCGCTTTTATTTATTTTATAGTCATGTTCACTTGATCCAAATTATTTTTAAATTTGCTACATCTTGTCTCTACTACCCCAACCCCCTTTGTTTGCTTTATTACAATTTTTTCACATTGCGCGAACTAACTTCTTCCTTGTTTTTCTTTCTTTTTATGTTTTTACGTTCCATTTAATACTGCATTTCTTGTCTTCATCATGAAAAATACTTGACAATGTATTGTTTTTGTCACGCCCCAAAACTGAGGGATGAGACCGGCGCCTAACCGGGTGACCCCGGTCAAGCGGACCTGGATTGCCTTTCCTGCACAACACATTACCCCGTGTTCACAATATACCTTATTCCACATGAATTAGCAATTTAGAGTTTAAATATGAATCTACTACTTGAGTTCATTTCATCCTTTATCATTTCAACATTTGATAATCACCAAACATACAATAATTCCGATTCGGACCACGATTACTAGTAAACGCATTTACTGCCCAAGATACATATATGTACAACCCACATAATATCTACAGAGACTCTAAGAGTACTAAAGGTTTACACAATACTTGTCGGCAACAAGGCCCCGGCTATACCTTAAAAGACATAACATATACAAAAGAGATGATATAGACTTTACACGGCCCCGAGAGGAAGTGGGGCTCACCAGAACTGCTAGAGAGATGAAGATGAGACACCACTAACGGCGAACCGAGCTACCTGCTATAGAACCACCTACATCCATATAGAAGATGTAGCGCCCCCGGCAAAAGGGGCGTTAATACCATTGAATAGTACTAGTATGTATAAACAAACTTTAATCTATGTAAAATCAAGCAATACACATATATGAGGCAGTTAAAGAAACCCAACCAAATATTGCACAGAGATACAGAGAATCACAAATGAGGTTTCCACAGTTTCTTATTTCAATTGTTTCCCCTGTTGCGGCGCGCAACCCGATCCCACCTTACCATCATATTCCACCCTTATTTATTATGTTGAGGCGTGCAACCCGATCCCATCTCACAATCACATTACACCCTTATTGTAACGACCAAAAATCCAACACAGGTCGTGGTGGCGCCCAACACCGGAGTCAGGCAAACCAAAAATTGTTTACTAACGAGGCATACCAACCCCACATATTCCAAAACATTTTAAGCTTAGATCATTTAAACAAAATCGGAAACATTAACCAACTTAACTAAATACAGCCAAAATGATCATGAACCAATGTATACAGTCCCAAAATAAAGAGTCTACTATGTGTGTGCCCAGGAACTAGTGTCACAAGTCAACATGCAAACTAGTAGAATATACAAACGATGATACAAACTGTACTGCTGTCTGAAAGAAGTAGACAGAAATAAACAAAAGATAACTCCGGAGTACTGCTGAGAATCGCCAAGGGACGCAGCTCACCATGGAGTGAGGTCCAGAATATACATCAAGCTCCAGTCGGATAACCAGAAGCACCAGCCTCAGAATCTGTACAATTAAGTACAGAAGTGCAGCATGAGTACATAAATATATATGTACCTAGTGAGTATCCCGCCTAACCACGAAGAGGTAGTGACGAGAGGTCGACATGACACTCAATAAGGTCCAACAATATAATTTAACAAAATATAATGGAAACGGTAGGGATGTAAAGACGGTGAAGCAACAAGTATGTATGCAAGGTACTGAAATCCAGGAAGAATATTGGGAATAAATAAGCAATTACCACTTCACTTTTCCCCAAATATCTGTCAGATCAATATCCATGAATTTAGTAACAAATAAATCATACGCATGCAGGGTAAGGAGAACCGGTCGGAGTCATAAGATAGTCACGTCCGTGCACTACCGAGGATCGAACAGCCCGTACCAAAAGTGCACCTCTCCACAAAGTACTCACATCTATGCACTGCGAGGATCGAACGACCCGTACAAAAAGTGCATCTCTCACTCCTTTTTATGCACTGCCGATGATCGAACATCCCGTACCAAAAGTGCATCTCTCAATCCACCGTAGCGTACGACCCGTTCCCATAAGAGTGGGGAGAGGGAATCACACTCCGCTCGCAGGCTGTAAATTTCGAAGCGGTCACATGCGCACACATTATTCCTTTTTAAAGAAAGTACTTTTCAGTGAACAATTTCTTACAACTTTTTCTCAAATTCCATAACTTTGGGGAAAGAAGTAACATGTAACGTTAATTCATTAAGCTTACAGTTCATATCAAGTAAAATAGAAGGCAAAATGTGGGCCTAACTACCCGGACATAATAGTAATAGTCACTACGTACAGACTCTCATCACTTTGTACGTACGTAGCCCCTACAAATTATCACATATAGCATTTAAATCACCTAGGGGGACAATTCTCCCTTATAAGGTTATAAAGGAGACTCATCTTGCGTCGAATTTACTCCTCGGACCGAGAATGCGCTCGAAACTCCGAACTCTACACCTGAGGACTCGAAACTTCAATAACCAAGTCGTTTGCCCCTCTAAAACGGTGGAAATCGCCCCAAGGAAGAAGGAGAAGATGAGAAAAATGAACTAAAACCCGTGTATAAAAACACACTATCTGAATAGTTTTTCCGCACCTGCGGCTCGAGGACCTCACCTGCGGTCTCGCACCTGCAAGCAAAGGCTCGCACCTGCGAGAAAAGGCTCGCACCTGCGTAAATGGACTGGGGAGCCTGGGCCCGCACCTGTGGAGTGGAGACCGCACCTGCGGCTCCGCTCTTGCGGAACTTTGTCCGCACCTGCGAGAATTTGCCCGACCACTGGGGGTTGCACTTGTGATGCTGGTACCACAGGAGCGGTCCCGCACCTGTGACTGGTCAACCACACCTGCGGTCACACCAGAACGGGTGCACCAGCAGCTATTTCAGCTAGTTTTGGCCTCGTGTGGTGTCCGAGAGGCACCTGGGCCCACCTGAGCCCCCGTCCAGATATACCAAGAAGTCCCAAATTATGATACGGACTCGCTCGAGATTTTGGAACACCGAAAACAACGCTAAAACTCAAAATCACACCTCAAAACCCCAAGAACCAAACTTAGGAACTTTAAGTTTTCTAGACTTCGCTAACAACGCGCTGAACCGACCTATACTACTCGGAATGACACCAAATTTTATAGGCAAGTCATAAATGACACAACGGAACTATTCCCGGTCTTAGAATTCCGTTCGGATATCGGTAACATAAAAACACATCCCAAACCACAATAGGAACTTAAGGAACTTCTCATTTCAATATTGGGCGCCGAAACGCTCTCGGGTCATCAAAAACCCATTCCGAACATAAGACTAAGTCTGAAATCATCATACGAAGCCACCAGAATCGACGAAACTTGATTACGAGGTCGTTTACCCAAAATATTGACCAAAGTCAAAGTTGGTCTTAAAGGCCAACCCTAAGGAACCAAATGTTCCTATAGCACTCTAAACACCTCCGAATCCCGGACCACCAAATGTTCATTTAGGGGAACGGGGTCCGATAACGCAAAATGACCGGTCGGGTCGTTATATTCTCCACCTCTTAAACAAACGTTCGTCCTCGAACGGGTCTAGAATAATACCTGAAGTACTGAATATGTGTGGATATCTACTCCATATGTCCTCCTCCGACTCTCAGGTCGCCTCCTCAACTGGTTGGCCCTTCCACTGGACCCTTATGGCAGAAACTCTCTTGGACCTCAACTGGCGGTCCTGTCTATCGTTAATAGCAACTGGCTCCTCCTCGTATCCCAACCTCTCATCCAACTGAATAGTGCTGAAATCAACCGCGTGAGAGATGTCGGCGTGGTACCTCCGGAGTATGGATACATGAAAAACTGGATGAACTCCTGATAAACTGGGAGGCAAGGCCAGCTCATAAGCAACCTCCCCAACTCGCCTCAACACCTCAAAGGGACCTATAAACCTCAGGTTCAGCTTGCCCTTCTTCCCAAACCTCATAATACCCTTCATAGGTGAGACTTTCAACAAGACCCTATCCCCCTCCTTTAAGGCCAAGTTTGACTTCGGTCAATATTTTGGATAAACGACCTCAGAATCGAGTTTCGTCTGTTCTGGTGGCTTCGTATGATGATTTTGGACCTAGGCGTATGTTCGGAATGGGTTTCTGATGACCCGGGGGCATTTCGGCGCCCAATATTGAAATAAGAAGTTCCTTAAGTTCCTATTTTGGTTTGGGATATGTTTTTGTGTTATCGAGGTCCGAACGAAATTTCGAGATTCGGGATAGTTCTGTTATGTTAATTATGATATGCCTGCAAAATTTGGTGTCATTCCGAGTTGTATAGGCCGGTTCGGCGCGTTGTTAGCAAAGTATAGAAAACTAAAAGTTCCTAAGTTTGGTTCTTGGGGTTTTGAGGTGTGATTTTGAGTTTTAGCGTTGTTTTGGGTGTTTCGAAGGCTCGATCGAGTCTGTATTATGACTTGGGACTTGTTGGTATATTTGGACGGGGGCTCGGCTGGGCCCAGGTGCCTCCCGGATACCACACGAGCCCAAAAACCAGCTGAATCAGCTGTTGGTGCACCTGTTCTGGTGTGACCGCAAGTGCGGTGGACCAATCGCAGGTGCGGGACTGCTACTGCGGTCCCAGCCTCGCAGGTACGAATCCCAATGGTCTCGCCAATTCACGCAGGTGCAGACAAAGTTCCGCAGGAGCGGAGCCGCATGTGCGTTCTCCACTCCGCAGGTGTGGGCCCAGGATCCCCAATCCATTTCCGCAGGTGCGAGCCTTTGCTCGCAGGTGCGAGACTGCATGTGCAGTCCTCGAGCCGCAAGTGAGAAAAAACTTTCCAGACAGTGTGTTTTTATACACGGGTGTTAACACATTTTTCTCAACTTCTTCTTCTTCCTTGGGGCGATTTCCACCATTGTTGAGGGGAAAACGACCTGGTCATTTAAGGTAAGTAATATCTACTCTAATATTAGCTTCATGCACGGATTATAAGCTAAATTAACTACCTAAATTAGTGAAAAATCAAGAATTGGGTAGTGACCTAGGGCCTTAGATAATTTGAGAATTTACCCGTCAATTAGCTATGAAATCGAGTGAAAATCGTATATTAGTGGTCCTTAGGCTATGGGTGAGTGTTTCCTTCGAGAATTATTGGAATTCGAGCATGCGGGCTCGGGGTCAGATTTTTGAATTTCTTCAAGAATGGTGAATTTACTAAATGAGTAGGAGAATTTCCATACTTTGAGCATAAATTAATGAATTTGTATAACTTTTGGCTAGTTTCGAGTCCTCGTGTGTAGAGTTCGGAGTTTTGGGCGCGTTCTTGGTCCGGGGAGTGAATTCGACACGAGGTGAGTCTCCTTTCTAAGCTTGTAAGAGGGAATTGTCCCTATATGTGATTATAAATGGTGGTTTTGTCCTTATTTGCGGGGGCTGCGTACGCACGAAGTGACGAGAGTCCGTGCGCAGCTACTATTATGCCTTGTCGGGTAGTTTAGGACTCACAAGCATGCTCTATGTGTTGTATCTGTGATCTTGTACATGGATTAAGTAGCCTAATGTCCTCGAATCACACATGTGAAGGCCTAAGGGGTTATGCTTGAAGTTGATATCTCTAAAATTCTCACATTGTTAGTATGTTCCACGCTAAATTATCTGGAAATCTCCTGCTAATCATGAATTTATATGTGAACCCGAGTCGCATGGATGATTCGCGAGCGGGGTAGCCCTAACATTATATTAAGCCGAGTCGCAGGTTCTATTCGCGAGCGGGGGTGGTCTTGGTATTATATTAACCGTGTCGCATGTTCGATTCGCGAGCGGGGCAGATACATGCCTATGGTTCGGGCCATTCGACCCTCGGCAATGCACATTTACTTTTCACGTTGTAATGACCGTACGCTCATAGCCTGTTATATGCTTTGGTAATTTGTGAGAAGACATGTAATTGAAATTGTTGATTTCATGAAAAGAATGAAGGTTAAATAGCTTGTATGCCATGGAAAAAGGATGGCGCGAGGGTACTAGTGATTGTTATTTGATGCTCATTTCCTTATTACTGTTCATTACTGCTACTATTGGTTAGCCTGTACTCATTCCACATTGTCTAACACTAGTAAGTATAACGTCGAACTCTCACCACTACTTCTTCGAGGTTAGGCGGGATACTCACTGGGTACATATCCATTTATGTACTCACACTACGCTTCTGTACTTAATTGTACAGGTTTTGAGGCTGGAGCATCTGGTTATCCGACCGGAGCTTGATATATATATTCTGGACCTGACTCCACTGTGAGATGCCTCCCTGTGGGCGATTCTCAGCTGTGCTATGTAGTTATCTTTTGTTTATTTCTGCCTACATCCTATCAGACAACAATACAACTTGTATCATCTTTTGTATATTCTACTAGATTGCCTATTGACTTGTGACACTAGTTCCTGGCATGCACATTGTAGGCTCTTATTTTGGGACTGCATATATTGGATCACGATCATTTCGGATGTATTATTTAAATTGGTTAATGTTTCCACTTTTATTTAAATGATCAAAGTTTAAAATTTTTGTAAGTGTGGGGTTGGTATGTCAAATAAGGATAACTTCACTAGTAAACAATTATTGGTTTGCCTGACTCCAGTGTTGGGCGCCATCACGACCTGTGTTGGATTTTGGGTCGTGACATGTGTTGTGCGGAGCCCCTCCTGAATCAACTTCACTCTCTCCAAAGCATCCCTCACTAGGTCGGTGCCATATAACTTAGCCTCGCCAGGCTCAAACCACCGGATAGGAGAACTACATCGCCGACACAAAGCCTCAAATGGTGCCATCTCAATGCTGGACTGATAACTATTATTGTAAGCAAACTCGGCCAAAGGAAAGAACTGGTCCCACTAACCTCCGAAGTCAATCACACATGCCCTGAGCATGTCCTCCAATATCTGAATTGTACGCTCCGACAGACCATCAGTCTGAGGGTGAAATGCCGTGCTGAGATATATTTGGGTACCCATCTCACTATGCAACGCTCTCCATCAGTGTGAGGTGAACTGTAGACCTCGATATGATATGATGGACACAGGCACACTATGCAACCGGACTATCTCCCGAATGTAGATCTATTCCAACCTTCAGAAGTATAAGTAGTAGCTACTGGAATGAAATGCGCCGATTTGGTCAACCTATCCACAATGACCCAAACCGCGTCAACCTTCCGCAAGGTCCGAGGAAACCCAACCACGAAGTCCATAGTGATGCGCTCCCATTTCCACTCAAGAATGTGCATCTGCTGAAGTAGGCCTCCTGGCCTCTGGTGCTCATACTTCACCTGCTGGAAATTAAGACACCAAGTCACATACTCCACAATGTCCTTCTTCATCCGCCTCCACCAGTAATGCTGCTTCAAGTCACGATACATCTTCGTAGCATCAGGATGAATAGAATACCGAGAACTGTGTGCCTCCTCTAGAATCCTCTCCCTCAGGCCATCAACATTAGGAACACATAAGCGGGCTTGAAGTCTCAGAACACCATCCTCTCCAATAGTAGCCTCCTTGTCCCTACCCTGAACCACTATCTCCTGAAGCTCTGTTAAGCACGGATCATAGAACTGTCGGGACTTAATCTCCCCCAATAACGAAGACTGAGCAACCACATGTGCTAAAACTCGACGAGGCTCTGAAAGGTCTAATCTCACCAGACGATTGGCCAAGGAGTGAATGTCCAAGGCTAGAGGTCTCTCCTGTGCAATGTAAGCCAAGCTACCCATACTCTCCGCCTTCCTGATCAAAGCATCTGCTACCACATTTGCCTTGCCCGGGCGATAATGAATGGTGATATCATAATCCTTCAACAACTCATGCCATCTGCGCTGCCTCAAATTAAGATCCTTCTGCTTGAACAAGTGCTGCAAGCTACGGTGGTCTGTATAAACCTCACAGGATACTCCATACCAGTAGTGCCTCCAAATCTTAAGAGCATGAACAATCGTCGCCAACTCCAAATCGTGCACAGGGTAATTCTTCTGATGAACCTCCAGCTGGCACGAAGCATAAGTAATAACTCTCCCCTCTTGCATCAATACACACCCCAAGACAACGCAAAAAGAATCGCAATATACTGTATACGTCCCAGAACCGGAAGGCAATACTAGAACTCGTGCTGAGGTCAATGCTGTCTTTAGCTTCTGAAAGCTCACCTCACACTCGTCATACCATCGAAACAGGGCATTCTTCTGAGTCAATCTAGTCAATGGAGCTGCAATAGAATAGAACCCCTCCACAAATCGGCGATAATAGCCTGCTATGCCGAAAAAGCTCCTGATCTATGTAGCTGAAATAGGACGCGACCAACTCTAAACTGTCTCGATCTTCTGAGGATCAACCTTTATACCCTCTCCGGATACCACATTCCCCAAAAATGCCACGGAATCCAACCAAAACTCACACTTGGAGAACTTAGCATATAGCTTCTGTTCTCGCAAATTCTGGAGCACAACTCTCAAATGCTGCTCGGGCTCCCCCAGGCTACGTGAGTAAATCAAAATGTCATCAATGAAGACAATGACAAAGGAATCTATATACGGCCTGAAAAATCTATTCATCAAGTCCATTAATGCCGTTGGAGCATTAGTCAAACCAAAGGACATCACCAGGAACTCATAATGGCCATATCTCGTACGAAAAGCCATATTCAGAACATCTGAAGCCCGAATCCTCAACTGATGATACCCCTATCTCAAATCAATCTTACAAAACACATGAGCACCCTACAACTGGTCAAACAAATCATCGATGCACGATAAAGGATATTTGTTCTTAATGGTAACCTTGTTCAATTGGCGCTAATTAATACACATCCGCATAGACCATCCTTCTTCTTCACAAATAGAACTGGAGCACCCCACAGCGATACACTCGGTCTGATGAACCCCTTCGCTATCAACTCCTCAAGCTGCTCCTTTAACTCTTTCGGAGCCATACAGTACGGAGGAATAGATATAGACTGGGTATCTGGAGATAAATCAATGCAGAAATCAATATCACATTCCGGAGGCATGCCCGGAAGATCCGAAGGAAATACATCAGCAAACTCTCGAACAACTTGAACCAAATCAATCGTCGGAGACTCGGGTGGTGTCCCGCACATAAGCAAAATAAGCCAGACAACCCTTCTCGACCATATGTCGAGCCTTCAAGAATGAAATAACCCGGCTGGCTGTACTAACTGAGGAACCTCTCCACTCAAGCCTAGGCGACTGGGGCATGGCTAAAGTGACTGTCTTGGCATGGCAATCTAGAACGGCAAGATAAGGAGATAGCCAATACATGCCCAAAATAATCTCGAAATCAACTATGTCGAGGAATAGAGATCAGCTCGAGTCTCGAACCCACAAAATGAAATCACACAGGACCGGCAAATCCGATCTACAACCACAGAATCGCCCAAAGGAGTGGACACATAAATAGGTGAACCCTAGGACTCACGAGGGGCATCCAGAAAATGAGCAAATAAGACCAAAACATAGGAATAAGTGGCTCCTAGATCAAATAACACCGATGCCTCTCTACATACTGTAATAATACTTGTGATCACGGCATCTGAGGCCACTGCATCTGATCTGGCCAGAATGGCATAGAATCTGGCTGGAGTATCGGAAGAATGAGCTCCGCCAGAGTGAACAAGAGCTGCCTGACCTCCCCCTGACTGGCCTCCACCTCTAGGACGACCCCTGCCCACCTGTCCTCCACCTCTAGGTGGCCGGGCTACTGGTGCCGGACCCATCAGCAGATAACCCTGTTGTACGGCCTTGCCCCGAAACCTAGGACACTGCCTCCTGATATGACCTGACTCTCTACACTCGTAACAACTCCTAGGTAGCATAGTCTGCTGCCCCGAAGAAGAACCCTGAATGGATGGAGGGCAGTGAGAGCCCTCAGGCATAGCACTGAAGTAAGGGCCGGAGGATCTCAGATGACTGGGATAACCACTGTGTGAACTCTGAATGGCTGGAGGACGGTAGGAACGCTCTAGCATGGCGCTGAAATGAGGCCTCGCTGGAACACCTCGGGGAGGTGGTGGAGGTGCTGAATATAAAGGCCTATTGGGCTGACCACTACTATACTGACCCCTGCCCCTAGCTGGGGCACCTCTGAAATCTCCAGAGAATCTAGCCCTCTTATCCTGCTGTCCCTGCTCCTCGACCGATAACCCTCGATCCTGCGAGAAATCTCCACCACGAGCTGATAAGGAGTACCCATCTCTACCTCTCGAGCCATGGTGTCCCTAATACCTGGGTGAAACCCATCCACAAATCTTTGTGTCCTCTCTGCATCAGTAGGTAGTATCATGAGTGCATGGCGAGACAACTCTGAAAATCTGGCCTCATAATCTGTCACTGACATCTGCCCCTGCTTTAGCCGCTCAAACTGATACCGCAACTCTTCCCTCTCAGAGGGTGGGATATATCTGTCCATAAACATCTGCGTGAATTGCTCCCAAGTGACAGAAGGAGAATGTGCTGGCCTGCTGAGAATATATGTCTGCCACCACCTACGAGCTTTTCCCTCCAACTGGAAGGTAGGGAAATCCATTCCATGGGACTCTAGTATCCTCATGTTGTGTAGTCTGTCCCTACACCTATCCACAAAATCCCGTGCGTCCTCGCCTCGCTCACCCCCAAATACTGGAGGGTGCAATCGGGTCCATCTATCCAATAACTTCTGCGGATCACCGTCCGCAGCTGGTCTAGGCTTGGGTGTCGCTGCAATAGACTGGACCCTACCCACGGGCAGTGTACCCGGGGTATGATGTAATGCTTTTGTCTGTCCTACATCCTGGGAAGTAGGGATCTGGACTCCCCCTCCCGCCTGAGAAGTGGTAGGATCTGCTGGAAATAAACCAGCCTGGGACATAGTGTCCATAAATCTCATCATGCGGCCCATGACTGCCTAGAAGCCTGGCGCCGTCATAAAGTCTACTGGTGCAGGATCTGCTGGAGGCACCTCATCCTGCTCCTCTATAATAGGGCCCTCTAGTGGCGGGATCGGAATAGCTCGGGGATGCCCCCGTCCCCTACCACGGGCCGGTGCACTCCCCGGCCTCTGTCGCGGCCTCGAACAACGGGGGTAGCGTCCCTTCCGGGGTCTGGAACATCACATGCATGCGTCCTCGTACCGATCCGCAAGACTCTACTGGGTTTTCCCGTGACTAGTGAGACTTACGTGAATCTAGTGCTCTGATACCATGTTGTCACGACGCAAAATTCCAACACAGGTCGTGATGGCGCCACACACCGGAGTCAGGCAAGCCAACAGTTGTTTACTAACGAGATTATCCTTACTTGGCATACCAACCCCACATATTCCCAAAAATTTTAAGCTTAGATCATTTAAATAAAAGAGGAAACATTAACCAACTTAAGTAAATACAGCCTCAATGATCATGAACCAATATATACAGTCCCAAAATAAAGAGTCTACTATGTGTGTGTCAGGAACTAGTGTCACAAATCAACAGGCGAACTAGAAGAATATACAAAAGATGATACAAACTGTACTACTGTCGTAAAGAAGTATACAGAAATAAACAAAAGATAACTTCGTAGTACTGCTGAGAATCGCAAAGGGAGGCAGCTCACCGTGGAGTCAGGTCCAGAATATACGTCAAGCTCCGGTTGGATAACCAGAAGCACCAGCCTCAGAACCTGTACAATTAAGTACAAAAGTGCAGCATAAGTATATAAATATATATGTACCTAGTGAGTATCCCGCCTAACCTCGAAGAGGTAGTGACGAGAGGTCGACATGACACTCAATAAGGTCTAACAGTATAATTGAACATAATATAATAGAAACGGTAGGCATGTAAAGACAGTGAAGCAAGAAGTATATATGCAAGGTACTGAAATCCAGGAAGAATACTGGTAATAAATAAGAAATTACCACTTCACTTTTCCCCAAATATCTGTCAGATCAATATCCATGAATTTAGTAACAAATAAATCATACCCATGAAGGGTAAGGACAACCAGCCGGAGTCATAAGATAGTCATATCCGTGCACTGTTGAGGATCGAACAGCCCATACCAAAAGTTCACCTCTCCACAAAGTACTCACATCTATGCACTATCGAGGATCAAACGACCCGTACCAAAAGTGCATCTCTCAATCCTCTCTATGCACTACCGAGGATCGTACGGCCCGTACCAAAAGTGCATATCTCAATCCGCCGTGGTGTACAGCCCATTCCCATAAGAGTGGGGGGAGGGAATCACACTCTGCTCGCGGACTGTAAATTGCGAAGGGGTCACATGCACACACGTTATTCCTTTTTAAAGAAAGTACTTTTCAGTGAACAATTTCTTACAAGTTTTTCTCAAATTCCATAACTTCGGGGAAATAAGTAACATGTAACATTACTTAATTAAGCTTACACTTCATATCAAGTAAAACACAAGGCATGGTGTGGGCCTAACTACCTGGACATAATAGTAATAGTCGCTACGTACGGACTCTCGTCACTTTGTACGTATGTAACCCCCACAAATTATCACATATATCATTTAAATCACCTAAGGGGACAACTCCCCCTTACAAGGTTAGAAAGGATACTCACCTTGCGTCGAATTTACTCCTCAGACCGAGAATGCGCCCGAAACTCCGAACTCTACACCCGAGGACTCGAAACTTCAGTAACCATGTCGTTTGCCCCTCTAAAATGGTGGAAATCTCCCCAAGGAAGAAGGAGAAGATGAGAAAAATAAATTAAAACCCGTGTATAAAACCACATTATCTGAACAGTGTTTCCGCACTTGCGGTCTCGCCCCTGCGAGCAACGGCTCGCACCTGCGAAAATGGACTGTGGAGCCTGGGCCCGCACCTGCAGAGTGGAGACTGCACCTGCGGCTCTGCTCATGCGGAACTTGGTCCGCACCTGCAAGAATTGGCCAGACCATTGGGGGCGCACCTGTGAGGCTGGGACCGCAAATGCGGTCTCGCACCTGCGACTGGTCAACCGCACCTGCGGTCACACCAGAAGAAGTGCACCAGCAGCTATTTCAGCTGGTTTTTGGCCTTGTGTGGTGTCCGGGAGGCACTTGGTCCCACCCGAGCCCCCGTCCTAATATACCAACAAGTCCCAAATCATGATACAGACTCGCCCGACCCTTCGAAACACCCAAAACAACGCTAAAACTCAAAATCACACCTCAAAACCCCAAGAACAAAACTTAGGAACTTTAAGTTTTCTAGACTTCGCTAACAACGCGCCGAACCGACCAATACTACTCGGAATGACACCAAATTTTGCAGGCAAGTCATAAATGACATAACGGATCTATTTCTGGTCTCAAAATTTTGTTCAGACCTCGGTAACACAAAAACACGTCCCAAACCACAATAGGAACTTAAGGAACTTCTCATTTCAATATTGGGCGCAGAAACTCTCCCGGGTCATCAGAAACCCATCTGAACATACGCCCAGGTCCGAAATCATCATACGAAGTGACCAGAACCGATGAAACTCGATTTCGAGGTCGTGTATCCAAAATGCTGACCGAAGTCAAACTTGCCCTTAAAGGCCAACCTTAAGGAACCAAATGTTCCTTTAGCACTCTAAACACCTCCGAATCCCGGACCACCAGTCCCTGCAAGTCATAAATCATAATAAGACGCTATGGGAAGTTTAATATAGGGGAACGGGGTCCTATAACACAAAATGAACGGTCGGGTCGTTACACTTATTACTTCTGTTGCGGCGTGCGACCCGATCCCACCTTACAATTCTGTTGCGGCGTGCAACCCGATCCCACCTTACATTTCTATTGCGGTGTGCAACCCGATCCAACCTTACAGTTCTGTTGCGTTTTGCAACCCGATCCCACCTTACAATCACATTTCACAACAACAACCACCAACAATTATATCACAAGGATCTTCATCATGAAGAACATAAATTCATATTAAAAATGACTATGTGTAATCAAGTCACAATGATCCTTACCAATCAGTAATTCATATATGGTATTGCCACAATCATTTAACTCTATAAAATCAGCCTATATTTACTTTCATCATTTGCTACACAACCTTTAGCACTTTGATACATTCAACAATGTAATTAATAGCAACATCAACCAACAATTCAATCACAAAGACTCTCATCGTCAAGGATATTCATTCGTAACAACCAAGTAACCATATGAAATCAAGGCCATATAAATCTTTATCAAACAGTGAGTCACATACGGTGTACCATCAACACATAGCTCAATTAGTTTATCCCCGTTTCCTTTCCATTATTTACTACACAACATTTACACTTAGATACATTCAACACTTTGATTCGTTATCATTTCTTTCGTTTTGCAGCACATTCTCTCATACCGATGTATTCAACACTTAACAAGATTTGCTCATGATATAATAATCACAATGAATCACCTTTTCTCAAGCTCATATAACATGGTAATCGACTAAGAATTCAAAGAGCAAAGCCTTACACCTGGACACAGCAGGGAAATCAATTCACGTATATTCAAGAAAGAATTTCATACTGATTTCTTGGACACCAACAAGATGACTCTACAAAGATTAAAGTTAGCCATACATACCTTGATTTGGGACCACAATTCATCGGACCTTCTAGCACCTTCAATCTAGTTCACAATGTGGCATAATTGAACATAGAATTAGGAATAATGATCATGTCTTGAACTCACTTGAGCATTCTATCAACCACTAGGTGTTCCTTTAGATTAAATGGCCTCTTTTTAGTGAAAGATTACTCTAACCCATTTCCTTTTACTAGATTATGACTAGTTGGTTACATGCATGCAAGACTCCTGCCCCCATCTTCATGAACTCACCTAGCCATGTTTTATTTTAACAAAAATCTGGAAATTGAGGTTGATGGGTAGAAGCTTACCTTTTGTAGTGTAGAAAATGGTGTCCTACTTGATCAATTCCAAGCACGAGTAGTGATGGAGGAACAAATTTGATGAAGATGGAACTCTCTCTCTCTCTAGAACCCACTCTCTCCTCTCACTAATTTATCAGAAAATGAGCTTAAAATGAAAGGGGGAGGTGTTTTAATGAAGTGGGGGTCGGGTATAAAATTAGAAATTTAACAGTCCCGAAGCAGAAATGCTGTCAGGAATGCGATCGCTTTCCTGCTATGCAGTCCGCATTCATGTTGCATAATTGGCCCTCAAATGGGCCAAAAAGAAAAGTAGACTACCCAAGTATGCGACCACTATGCGGTCCGCATACATGTTATGCGATCGCATAGTGTGTCGCATAACTCCCTCCGCAAAAGTCAAGGTGCAAGAATGCGGACCGCATTCGTGAAATGTGATCGCATTCTAGGCCACATAGTTGTCCTCAAAATGGACATCAAACTGTCCAGGTATGGGACCACTATGCGGTCCGCATACCTGACCTGCGATCTCATAGTGGCTGCAGACCTGCGCAAATCTGGAAAATTATATCTTTTAAGTTCTGAGGTACTTTTTACTCAAAAAGGGTCCGTTTTAAGAATTTCTACAGTTATAACAACACGGAGACCTATTTGGGCATTATTTTTAGCCATAAAATTTTTCGGATATTTACATTCTCCCCCACTTAAAATCATTCGTCCTCGAATGAGGATCGGGGAATCACCAGAGTTTCCTTTATAATTAGGCCTATCTACCTGTCAGAGATCCCCCGAAACACATGTTTAACCAATTTCAGACATTACCAATTACTCTATCAACTCGCACATAATCCGGTCATTTCAACAAGCTACATATAATTAAGTTACTTCCACAAGCCTCACATAGTTCGGTTAATTCCACAAATTTGCACATAATTCAACTATTACAATGAGTTGCACAAAATTTAGTTATTTTAATGAGTTGAACATAATCCGACTAATCACAACAACATATACATTTATGGCACAAAGTTTGAGAAGTCACCATAGTAGGGTAATTAAGGAAGTGGAGTATTCTTGCACAAAATTTAACACAATATATAATTGCTTAGGAATGACAACTTCCAAAACCACTACCGGACTTATTCAAACAAGTGGGGATATTTCTCTTTCATTTCATTTTCCGCTTCCCACGTTGCTTCTTCGACTTGTTGACTTCGCCATAGCACTTACAGAAGAAATCTCTTTGTTCCTCAACCAACAGACTTGCCTATCAAGAATAGCAACTGGAACCTCTTCATATGACAATCCTTCATTAATTTCAACTGTCTCAACCGACACAATGGCCGATGGACACACGAAACACTGGGTGCACTAATGACATCTCGGGGGCGATTCCAGCCTATAAGCCACCTATCCTATCCTTTGAGAAATCCTATATGGCCCGACATACCTTGGGCTCAATTTCCCTTTCTTCCCAAACCACATCACTTCCTTCATGGGAGACACCTTCAAGAATACCCATCATCTACTTGAAACTCCAAATCTCTTCGAGGAACGTCCGCATAGGATTTCTGACGACTCCGAGCAGTCTTCATCCTCTCCTGAATGACTTTAACTTTTTCCATATCTTGGTGAACAAGATCCGGTCCTAGCAGTTTCGCCTCGCCAACCTCGAACCATCCTATCAGAGACCACACCTCCTTCCGTACAATTCCTCAAATGGGGCCATCTGAATACTAGCATGGAAATTGTTATTATAAGCAAATTCTATAAGCGGCAAGTGATCATCCCAGCTACCCTTGAAATCTAATACACAAGCCCGTAACATATGTTCAAGCGTCAAAATGGTCTACTCTGTCTTCCCATCAGCCTGTGGGTGGAATGCTGTGCTGAGATTTACCTGCGTGCCCAAACCTTGATAAATTTCTTCCAAAAGTTAGTTGTGAACTAGGCCCTTCGATCCGAGATTATAGATACTGCAGTGTCGGTGGACTAGACTGGCAAGAAGTGAGCTGATTTTGTGAGTCAAATGAATGGAGACGTGGAGACCACCAACAAGAATATCAAGAAGATATTGAGAAATATTGTAAAAAAGCACAAGCAGTGGGACGAGAAATTACCATTTGCCTTATTAGGATATCTTACTACAGTCTGCATATCGACCGGGGCAACTCCTTATTTTCTAGTCTATGGTACTGAAGCTGTCATTCCCGCTGAGGTCAAAATTCCTCCTTAAGAATTATACAAGAAGCTGAACTCAGTGATGCAGATTGGATAAGAAGTTTCTACGAGCAATTACCTCTCATTGATGGGAAAAGAATGAATGTAGTGTGTCATGGTCAACTTTATCAAAACAGAATGTCCAGAGCTTTCAACAAAAGGGTCAGACCTCGACAGTTCACATCGAGGCAGCTAGTGCTGAAACGGATCTTTCCGCATCAGGAAGAGGCCAAAGGGAAATTTTCACCCAGAGTACATGACTCACAGAGCATTGACAGGATGAGCACTCATACTTTTAGAAATGGACGGAGAGATTTGACAAAAGCCTATCAACTCAGACGCAGTCAAAAGATATTATGTTTAGAATGATTGTATTTCTTCATCTGATGTAATTGAACTATGCTTGACCTGATCCCCATTTAAGAGGGGATACGTAAGCAGCCCTGTGGGTTCTGTCACAATTCAATAAAAATTTTATTTTCCCACAATCATAAAGTGGGGCAGAAAAGGAGGAACCTTAAAATTCTGGAGCAAGTCCAGCCAACGTCATTATATGCAGAACGGTCAGAGAATCGTCTAAGTAAACTGGGGCAGAATTTTGAAGAGGACCCTCAAAATTCTAATACAAGGAAGCCGCAATGTCTCTAAAGTGTCACAATCGTTGGTTCATCTAATTTACTTGGTATTACATATTTTCTAAATAACTACATTCATCATATGCACGCGTATTTTTCGAATACTTTATCTCACAAAACAGCTAAATTGTACCCATGGTGACTCAAGCAAGATTTCTATACGGAGCAAGGCAAAGCAAGCAGGCGAAGGCACAAACCAACCTTCCCCGTAAAACTCACAATTTTCCTTTGGATGCAGGAACAAGGAATATTCGCAAATACGTGCACACCTCAAAATCACTATCTTCATAACGACAAAGCTGCCAAGGGAAAACATATTTCCAGCTAAGAAATACTCTGCTACTACTTATTATATGTTCATTGCATGATACTAAGAATTGTCTCCATCTTGCATGAGGCTAAGCCCTGCCTCCTCAGTTTCATAAGGCTAAGCACTGCCTTCCCCTTCATGAGACTAAGAATTGTCTCCATTTTGCATGAGGCTAAGCCCTACCTCCTTAATTGCGTAAGGCTAAGCACTGCCTTTCCTTTGCATGAGACTAAGCATTGTCTCCATTTTTAATGAGGCTAAGACCTGCCTCCTTAATTGCGTAAGGCTAAGCACTTCCTTCCCTTGCATGAGACTAAGCACTGCCTCCTTAATTGCATAAGGATAAGCGCTACCTTTCCCTTGCATGAGACTAAGCATTGTCTCCATATTGCATGAGGCTAAGTCATGCCTTCTCAATTATATAAGGACAAGCACTTCCTTCCCCTGCATGAGACTAAGCATTGTCTCCATCTTGCATGAGTCTAAGCCCTGCCTCCCCAATTGCATAAGTCTAAGCACTGCCTTCCCTGTATAAGACTAAACATTGTCTCTTCTTGCATAACCCCAAATGCTATGCTACTTGAAACCTTGCATGATTCTCTACCTCGGGTCTAAGCTCTACCCCCGATCTCACACAAGACTAAGCTCTATCTTGTTTCGCTTCGCATAACCAAGCATCATGTCTTTGCATCTCATGGGCTGAAATATCGCCATTTTGTCTGAAGGCGTCATAGTCCGAAGGCATCATCCTCATAGTCGGAAGACACCATGCCATGGCCTAAGAATATCTCAATATTGCACATCATTTTTCAAAGGCGTCATGGTTTAGAGGCACCATCCTCATGGCCCGAGAACATAATTTCATGTCCTATGAATCCCCTATCTCACGATTCATGGCCCAGGACGTCATGGTCTAAGGACATCATCCTCACCGTCCAAAGACGATCATGGTCCAAAAGGGAATTTGCATCATGTCTAACGTAACCAACCACTGTCCGTAACCAACTCCCATCTGATAACTGTTCAAATATCCATAACCATTCCAAGGTATATCCGTTCGCAATTTCTATCTCATCCTATCTAGAAAAGCTTGTATGTTCCTATAACAACTTCATCGGCTTATTCCACCGTTGGATCCAGAACTACACACGACTTGATTTCCGTAAAACCAGGGATATGTAGGAAACTCAGAAATCGGATTTCGTCCTATATTTTTCCAAATCACCCCATTAGGTCAAAATCGGTCATCATTTCTTTACCCGACAACTCTTTCATCATTCTCTGGTAAAGAGGGGAAGTTGTTGATACCTATATATATATATATATATATATATATATATATATACACTTTCAAAATAGTGCATATGCATCATCATTTGATTGATAAGCATACACAAGTATTTTTCATAATTTTTAAAGACTTTAAATCGATTTATTTCTGCATTTCATTATATAAATATCCAGTAATTATCCTACAAATTATTTTTATGATAATTTAATCTTCTAAACGTATCATTTATACCAACATGATGTTTTAAATATTTTTCAGTGCATTTTTATAATTACCTTTACATTTTAGGCTAATTACACATTTTTGCAAGAATATCCCGTATGCATATATAATTATATTATTTATGAAAAAAATGACTTTTATATCTTTATAATATTAAGTAATTAATTTTAATCATTTTAGTGCACAAATAATATTTTTGTTATTTATTAATTACTTTTATAAATTATTTATTTATTAAATATTGAGTATTTAAAAACTAGCCTAACAACCCACCCATTATCGGACCAACTGCTGGCCCAAAACTAACACCCTAGACCAATAGATCTTAAGCCCAAACCACACACCCCTTTAAAAAACCCGGTCGGTACCCACTTTATACGACGCGTCCTATTCATTTTTTTTATCCCAGCTGTTGATCTCTCAAGATCAACAGCCCCCGTTCACCCCCTCTCTTTAACTACTCAAACCCGCCCAAACCCTACCATATTCCCTTAACCCGCCGCCCCTAAATCCTCTCTACTCCCTCTTCTTCTCTGAGAAACCCTAGCTGCCGCCTCTTAAAACCCTTGCCCTAATCCCTCTTCTAATGGGATTTCCCTCTCATCTCCTTACCATATTAGTATGTTTCCTCTATTGGTTAATTCTTCATGATAATACATAGTACTTGCCTGAACATGGCAAGTACTACCACTCTGATTATGTCTGAATGACTCACATCTCTTGAATCTGGACGATATTCCATCTACACACGTTTATTCTACAACGTGAGTCTGATTTTGTTTATATTTTGTTGATTCTTACTTACCCTAAAACTAGGGTTTACAGATTTCTCCAAATCGAACCAAAGTTGGTTCAAGTCTTTGATTTTGAGTGTTATCATGTCTATATTCGTCCTATTAAGTGTGAGTTTGATTTTTTGTTTAGATTCTGTCGATTTTTCACATGCCTTAAAAGTTAGGGTTTCCATATCTTTTCTTAAAATTTAACAAATCAATTCACATGATTATTTACTTTGTTAGTTTCTTAAATTACTGAGTTTCCTTGTTTGGTGCTCAATTTTTTCTACTATATAAACACTTCCCCCACTCCCCTTTAAAAAAGACTTGGAATCGCTAGAGTCTCACTAAAAATTTAAAGCTTTACCCTGTTATTTCTTCATTATCTCGTTCTATACTTTGGTTCTTGGCCGGCTGAAAGCCATGGCGACTAAATTCCGGGTTCTTGCTTCTCGTTAATATTCAGAACACTGTGGACATTTATTGTTTCTTGTATTTTCTCTTTACTGGTGAGTTACTAAACCTTTATAATTTTATTCCTATATATCTGGAATTTGCATGTGTCTTCACTTCTAGAGTTCGTTAGTTTAATGAGTTTTTTGGGTTGTTTTTTATGCGATTCTTTTATTTTACTCCAATCTTTAGGTTTCCTTAACATTTAACTTCATGATGTTGATAGCTCAAAGGATGTCTAAACTTGATTCGAGTAAATTAGATTTTTTTTCAAGTCTAATTAGCCAATGTGTTATGAACTATTGTTGTGTGTGAACTTTAGCATCTCTTTGTGTTTAATTCTACTTAAGGTTGTCCATTCTGTTATTTGAACATGCTCAATCTGCATAATTTGGATTTCCTTTAGTTAATTGGTCAATTAGGTCAAACCTGAATGCTTACACTTATTGTATGACATGCGTTTATCTTCCTTTTATGTTCTGAATCTCTATAATGTAAATCTTGCATATGTAGTATGTCTTAATTCTGTGTCAAGATCCTGTTCTATCAACCATGACTAGTTCCTAGTTAATTTACCCCTCAGTATGTCTTGGTTCACTTGATTCACCAGTAGTTGTCATAATTTGTGCTTCCCTATCATGTCTAAATGTTATCCTGCTGCCTGATGTGAAGTTAACATGGCTATCTTATGACATTGGAATATATACTTAGCATAACTGGGACCAATAGGTTTTCACTTATTTGGTATTATGTAGTTGTGCATGATGATTTTTGTCAATCCTACAAACTGGTTATTTTCCTAACTCTGTCAATATGTGACTGCCTATGCGCCAAGTATTGAACTTGTTTCTAAGTCTTTACTAAGCTTGTTTTTAAATCCCGTGACTTGTTTGATTATCTTCTCTATATGCTCAATTTGGGAATGTCTGTTTAAATTATAAGTGTATCCCTCAATTCCTGTCTCTCAATCTTGGCCCACTCTCTTTCACTTGTTACCTGGGCTCTTTTGAGTTCTCATTCTTAGCTGGCTTAAGCCAAGGCTACTTAGATTCCATCATTTTACCTTTTTAGTGTGAGCACTGCTCGGGGTCACCTTGTGAACTCTGAAGCCCTAGGATTTGGTCCTCGGTCATTCCTTGATTGTCCTTTATTAACCTCTCTAGTGTGAGCACTACCCTGGGTTCTTGAAGCCCTTGGGAACTCTGACACACTAGGGTCTTGGTTCTTTCCTAATTGCTCAACTTTGCCTTTTTACCTACTAGTTGAATCAATTGGTTTCTGGCTGCTTTACATAAATGAAGATTTGACTTCTGGATTGTTGTTAAACTGTATGGGTATGAGAATGAAGGCCTGGCCAGGCCGGGTATATTTTTGGGAATGCCTTAGGCTCACTATAGCTATTCTGTAATTCTACAATTTACTTCATTCATTGGGCTTGTAATAATGTTATAATAACAATTGGGGTGTTAGTAAAATTGAGAAAATGGATTTATTCTACACTTGCATTGAAATGGGTAGAAATCATGCCTATAGGTGTCTTACTCAAATAGGTGTTGCTATTGTGTGTGTTAGATGACCTGCCTATAGGTGTTTACTTTGCTCAAATATGTTCTGCTACTGGGTGTGTTAGATAACCTGCCTATAGGTGTTTAATCCGTCTAACATATTATTTCTACATGTTAGATATCATGCCTATAGGAAACTAAACGACCAATGTCTCAATGTGTGCTATAAAATTCTATTAATTCACGTGCTACCTAATATGAAATTTAGAAATCATGCCTATAGGGTTAATTGGTTAGTATGTTGTTCACTTAATAAGCATGCCTATAGGATCTAAAATCAGTTCTAATTATCTATTATAGAAATCATGCCTATAGGGTCTGAAATCAGTCTTAACCATTGATTATCGTGCTCGCTTCCTTTAAGTGCTAATGTTGAACTCTCAACATTGTGCCATTGCCACTGTTAGAAAGCATACCTATAGGATCCAACCAAGCAATTCTGAATATTCTCTTGTGGTTACCAACGCCAATTACTACATAAATCACCTAGATATCATGCCTATAGGTGTAACCTCTTATAATCTATAATCAATAGGCAACTGCATAGTCACATAGAAATCTTTTTTTTTTAAAATGGTACCTCGCATATGAAACTGTCTGCATATTAAAATCCAGAATCACATACAAATCATGTTTGTAGGATTTAATGACTTTAACTTGTCTAAAATCTGCAACTATCAAACGCCAATTTGTTTGCGCGCATTTGTTGTCTAAGTGTGGAGGCTAACTTGAGCCCTTATTTGCTTTTACATGAAAGTCCAACTTGTTTTATATGTCACCTAGTTTTATCATTTTTGAGCAACCTAAGTTAAGTCTAGAACCACCCAAGATAGAGGTCCAAACGCCTCTTGGAATATAGGTATGGGACGAGTAGTGCACGCATAAGGTACGATTTAGAATCAATTAGTGCACTTTAGGTAAACAACTTAAAGATAGTAATCGGGTAGCAGGAGATGATAGCATGCGCCTGCTAAATAATACGAGTAACACCCCACCTCGAGGGAGTTACGAAGTATTAATTATGTTGCACAGGGTGATCTTTTAGGACAAAAAAACCTAGGACCCCCCACCTCACCTTAAAATCAATTATTTTATTTATTTGCCCAATTTTATCTTTCCTCTTTATTTGGCCTAATTCATATAATTCGAGTTTGGTCGGGACTCACTTTTATGGACCTCGAGGACTTCCTAACACCTTATCCTCGAGGTAATCTGAGCCCTTACCTGATCTTTGGTGATACAGACTGGTTAAACCAGAGTTATTTGCAAATAGGTGCCCTAACGCACCTCAAACTCGTTAGGTGGCGACTCTCTCTTTTAATCCCTATTCCTTAAAAGAGTTGTTACATGTCGAAACCCGATTTCGCGAGAAAAAGGGGTGCGATACCCTGAATTTGGAGGCAAAGAGATGGTAGACGTTTGTATGTATGAGAGTAGACTCATGCCAGAATGAAACAAATCTACTAATCCCGCGAGCAGTGCTAGTCGCATCGATCATGGCCGGGTACCCAATCAATGTAGGTGCCATCATGTCGGTCAATATGTCCTTGGTTCCCAAGCAAGGTGAAAGCTCCAACACGTATCCCAACACTATCACTGAGTACCTTACGGATGTGAGTGTGAAGCCAAGGAGTTTTGATACCAAAGTGGGGGCGAAGAAGCTCTTCTCATGGTACTCTTTGATGGGTTATGGAAACCCAAAGAAGAAGGTTCTATCACTACTACTGTAGGCCAGTCTAAAAAGCATGCTAGGGTAGCTGCTGAAACAGTTGACATGCCATCCACTTCCGCTGACCCTTCTGATGCTGCCGTAGTTATGCATCCACCTCCTTCCTCTAGTCCTTCAGCATCCGTGCCTTCAGCATCGATTTTGAAGCCGTTGCCCATGACCACTCAGCTATTATGTGCGTCGTGAGTCTCCCAGACACTGGCGAGCCTCAACAACTGGAGACAACCACAACAAAGTTGATTGACATTTCTAGTGCTGTTACAGCACAGTTATCCATCCCCGCACCCCAAATTCCTCCAATAATGGAGGATACATTGAAGAATATTTTAGAGGACCAAAAGACCATGATGGACACTCTGGTGGCACATGGAGAAGTTATTAAGGAGCTTGGGAAGCAAGTAAAGAAAATGAAGAAATCCTAGGCATCCAAGAAGGCAGTAGATAGACTGAGGAGAAAAGTCACAAATATAGCAATAGTTGGGGACCTTCCATTTGATATGCTAATGGGCATAGATCCAAAAGCACCAGTAGATCCAGCAACACCTTCAGCATCAGTGGCACCAGCTGGCTAGTCTGAGGAGCCAGACCTGGCCGCCAACACTGCTGAGGCGGTGCGACAGATGTTCACCAACCCACCTACTCCCAGAGCCGATGATGATGAGATCAAGTTAGAGAAGGCTGAGGGTGGTGAAGTTGCTATGGACACAGAGATGTCCAAGACCACATAGGGAGTCTTCTTTACTCTTAAATTTCCTTATGCTTATTTTTTTAAGCATTGGGGACAATGCTTACACTTATTCGAGGGGGTGGAGTTTATTTGATATTTGGATGAATCGTCATTTGATTTGTAATAACTAACAACCTTTTCCTTTTTATTTTTATTTATGTACATATTCTTCCCTCTTAATCAATTTGATGTATATATTCTCTCTTTTCCCCTTTCATTATGTACATTCATTTATGTTTTTAGTATCTTTCTTTGTAGCTTATTTATTTTCTTATTAGTCTATGTTTAATTCAGTAGATTCTTGTTTAGCCTAATAGTTTTTTTTAAAATCTTGTAGTTTCCTTTTATGTTTTTAGTGGTCAGTAAGCCTTTGGTTTTCTTAATGCCACATATTTTTCCAAAGGTAGTTTTTGTGTGAACCGGGTGATTTTTCCCAATGATGGATGGCGTGACAACCTTCTTAAGGGATTGAGTCCGTTTTTGGTGTTTAGGTAAGAGTAATAATAGTAATGAATAAAAGAGTCAAACATGCTTCACTTGGTACCAACACACTTAGCTACGTGCTTATGGTTAAAAACAAGTTTTTTCTGGAAAGAAGTAGCTCTAGTTAGTGACCTTGTGACTCTTGTGTTGACTTAGGCAATCATCAAGTGGTTTAGTCGAGCCATAGTTATTTTCAATCTTGAATATGGTCGTTGTGGGCCCTCGACTCTATCCTTTTTATTAATCCAGTTGCGTGAGAAGTGAGATGTTTTTTGTTGCAAGTTCAAGTACCCGTACGAATGGTCTAGAACTTGCCCCGAATGTGTTTCTAGGCAAAATTTCAAGTTTCGCTTGGCTTGAAAAGTGATTGTAGGCCCTCCTTGACCTGCTTGAAAATTTTCCATGACCCACCAATGTTGTTATACCTAGTCAACTCATTTGAGCCTAAATATTTCTCATTTGATCACCATGTTACAAGACTTTACCCGTTCTGTCTTGACCCTCTCTTGGCACCCGAGCTTTCCTTAACACTCTTGTGATATAATTAGCTAAAAAAGTAAGTTTGGGGGAGAGATGAGGAGTTTGAAAAAGGTATCAAGGCACAAAAATAGAAAATAAATAAAGAAAAGGAAAGGCGAGAAACAGAAAGAAGAACAAAAAGGAAAATGCAAAAATAAAGTGAATAAGTTTAAACGTGGAAGGGATTTCAAAGAATGGTAATGAACAAAGCAGGGAGAAAACGAAGAAGGAGGAAATAAATATCATGACCAAGAAAGAGTAATGTTAAGTCTCTCTAATTCCCCTATGGAAAAGAAAATGCCTCAAAAAGTGGAAAAGCATGAGCCGATAAGAGAAGATGGAGTGTTTAAGAAAAGATTAACCCGTTCCATCATAGTATATCCAACTTTAGTCCAAAAGCCTTCATTACATTCCCAAAAAGCCTACGTGATTTCAAACCATGTGATCTTACACGAGGGACAAGCATCAGTGGTGCTTAAACCCGCACTTGCGACATTCTTTTGAGAGAGATGAACGAAACTTTCACAACTTGAACTGAATGCTACATTATTAAGTGAGGTGCAAACAGAGAGTAGAAGAGGAGGAGTTTGGGATCCACAATGACCTACATGAAAGAGCGAGTTTCCTTTATAAATTAAGTCAACTCTTGATGCTCAAGTGTTACTTTAGAACTATTTGTGCTTAAAAGTTCAATCTATTGCCTTGTTAATAATTCATAAGTGTGTGGGTAATTCTTGGTCCCGATTGATATGTGATTGATTCAATATTGATTAACTGAAATAGCTCTTAACTTGGGGAGGTGGGAACTACCTTATTTGCTTGAGGGCAATCAAAAGCTTAAGTTTGGACAAGTTGATGAGTGGGGATTTTGACTACTTATTAGCACCATTTTACTTTGATTTTAGTCCAAAAGCATTTAATTGTGTTCCCAAAAACTGATAAAATATGCTCTAATGCAGGAATGGTGGAAAATTAGCCTCAAAGATGAAATCCAACTCAAGAAGGAGTGATTTGAATTCAAGGACAAAATCAGGCACAAAATCTAAAAGTACGGAGTGATTGTGAAGGAAAGTTTATCAGAGTCCAAGTGAAAAGTTTGGTCGACACATGAAATGTGCGGCCGCATAAGCTAAGCAACATTAGAATTTTATAGAGTTCTCATTCAAGCAAAAAGGAAGTGCGGAACTCACAATTATTGTGCGACCGCAGAAATCAGCTACGTGGTCGCACTCAGAAATGTGCGGTCCGCAGAAGAGCACTGTGCAGCCGCACTCAAAAATGTGCGGACCGCAGAATATGAGAGATGCGACCACGGTTTAGATGTGCGGCGCAAATTCAACTCCTGTAAATATTGAAGGAAAGTGCGGACCGCACATGGAATTGTGCGGCCGCAAAACCTTTGAAAAGGGCAATTTTGTCTGAATCAGCATCTGTTTGCTTTTGTACCTTTTGAATCAGCATATGTTTGCTTCTTTTAGTTATTTTAGCTACTTTGAGATTTTTGAATATTATTTATATCATTTAAATAATTAATATGGGTTTAATTATCACTTCTTCTTCTTTATCGTCTAATTTAAGCATGAGTAGCTAGATTTTCACTAGGGTTGTGACCCAACCCTAGTGTGTAAACTTAATGGGTGTTTGATTTATTGCTTGTTTATGGTTGGGTGTTGATCATCTTGCCATGTTTGTTCTATTAATTGAAGATTTAATGGTTGCAAACATTATTTCATGCCTAATTGACTTGGTCTCTACTTGAGAAAGAGAGACTTAGTCTAGAAAAACTTGGCTAGCAAGGAATTGGGTCAATAGAGAGATTGATAAACCCAATTAAAGGGTTGAATCTAGAGATAGTAAAACCCGACTTGAGATTATTATCAACTGTTTTGTTCAATACCCATTTGGATTTGAGAAATCCAAATTGGAAAAAATCACTCTCTGACCGAGAGGTATTTAGTGGGTACTTGAGTGTTGATAGCTATAATCTACCCCGACCAAGAAAACAATATTTAAGGCTTACAACCCATTAAGTGAACACCTAGGTAAAGGTCTTAGCACTAGGCCTATTTACCATTTGAAAAATAAACAAAAACAATTTGGTAGTTTTAATCCTTAGTTTAAAAATAGATTTAGAAACAAACCAACTTTTGTGGAAGTGTAATCCGAGATAATTCAAGCTTATTCACTCAAATATATAATCCTAGTCCCATTCATAGCTCCCTGTGGAAAATTGACCCCGACTACTTATTGGATACTATTATTGCTCTGACCGTTTCACAACCTCAAATAGAAGTGTGGCTTGGACATGATCACTGCTGCTCGAGCTCTACGCTGAGCTCTACCTCTTCCGCGGCCTCTGGCACAACCTCGGCCTCAACCTTTGCCCCTGGTCGTAGCTGCTACATGGGGCTCCGGCTCCTGTCCGGCTGTAGATGCAGAGCATGTTTGTCACGCCCCCTTTTTTCTCACGAAATCAGGTTTCGACAATTGACAACTCCTTTCGAGAGAAGGGAAAAAGAATTGGTTATTGTAGAGTGACCACCTAACGGATTAAGGTGCGTTAGGGAACCTATAGCAAATAACTCAGATTATACCAGTTTGCATCACCAGAGATCAGGTAAGGGATCAAATTACCTTAAGGGGAAGGTGTTAGGCACCCCTCGAGGTCCACAAAGATAGGTCCCGGCCGAACTTATGTGAATTAGTCTAAACAAGAAAAATCGAGGAATGGTTTAATAGGTATGGGGGTCCTAAATTTTTTAGCCTATAGGATCATCCCGTGAAACATAAATAATACTTTGTAACTCCCCCAAGACAGGGGTATTACTCATATTATTCAGCGGGCACAGACTATCATCTCATGCTACCAGATTACTATCTTTAAGTTATATTACCTAAGGCGCTCTAATCAATTCTAACTCGTGTCCTATGCGTGCACTACCCGTCCCCTGCCTATGGTCCTGGAGAAATTGGGACCTCTATTTTAGAGGGTTCTAGACTCAACTTAGGTTGCTCAAAATTGTAAAACTAAGCGACATACAAAATAGGTTGGACTTTCATACGAGAGCAGATAAAGGCTCAATTTAGCCTACACACATAAGGCAGCAAATGCACACAAACATATTAGCATATTGACAGTTTTAACAGTTAAGGCTATTGGATCCTATAGACATAATTTCTACGTAATTCTGGATTTTAAACATGCTGACAGTTTATGAAAAGTAATTCCTAGGTGATTCTGTAATTTCCTATTGATTTAAATTGAAAGCGTTTGAACATATAGCCCGGTTATCTATGTGACTTATTCGATGGTTGACAATAGAAATTCTAAGAATTATTTAGTTACTCTTATAGGCATGCTTTCTAGTGGCATTTAGCAAGACATTATGCAGATTCTAGTTTTAGTATTGGCACAAATGATAGTTATCCCTATGAGCGTGTATTCTACTTTTGAAACTGTCATTATAGACATGCATGTTAGCTAGGAGAATATGATAATTAAATTAAAACTACAGCCATGATTTCTACAAACACAGATACAAATATGTCGTAATGTAAGCTTGATTATTATATTTCCTATAGGCATGGTATCCAATCATGCGAAGCAAAGTAGACAGGATATTCACATAACTTATTTGGGCCAGAATGAAATCCCTATAGGAAGGTTATCTAACATGCGATGACAAACATAATCATTTAGACAAGTTTTTAGCAAACAATTTCTGGGTGTAAAGAAAAAACTATAGGCTTTTTATCTAACATATAATAGCAGAAAGACCTATATGCATGATATCTACCCATTCTATACAAAGCATCAGATAAACTCGTTTCCCAATTTTATTATCACCCCCAACTGTATTTACAAATTATTATTACAGACCCGAATCCAATGAATAAGTTACAAAATATAAAGACTATAGGGAGCCTACAGCATGCCCAAAAACAACATCTAGATAAGCCAGACCCTTCAAACAACAACATCTCCAAAAGCTAGTGTTCATATAGCCCCACAGTGATTGACTCACTTATTTTTTAAGCACAAGCATACCAAGCCCAGTCCTCTAGTGTGTCAAAGTTCTCAATGGCTTCATGAACCCCCGGCAGTTCTCACACCAGAGTAAAAATAATCAGAACCCGTTCAAGGAAAATTATGGACCAAATCCTGGTGTGTCAGAGTTCACGAGGGTCTCATAGGAACCCTGAGCAGTGCTCACACCAAGAAGGCCAAGGACAATACACAGATTACTTTGGCTTTCAGACAACAAGAATTAGGATTCGTAAGAGTGCAGGACAGGACTGAGAATCATACTCAGGTGATAGAGTCACATACATAAACAGAGAAAAACAATTTGAAACTAATGAGTTTGAAACTAACAGGTGAGAAAATAGATAAAGTCATAAACTGCTAAGGACTAATTCCTAACATACTTCAAAAATTAGCAAAGAATTCAAATCAGCATAAGTCACAAAAACGAAATTCATTGATCAGTAATGAGTCAGGCAGTACATTAAGTATCAATAAGAACTAATTGCATAGCGAGCACAGAATCAGTGGACTAACATGTTAATAGATTTGACAAAAAACTAAGGGATACATGATGAACTAGTTTTAGGGAAAGATATTAAACATACTTAAAGATGGCCTTAAGTGCACATAATTAAACATGTTTTATCAACTAATTTACATGTCTAAGACACGTAGAGCAATGAATCTAATAGCAGTAGCATATTGAACAATTGAAATGGTAGAGAATTTTCAAAGACTTCCTAGTTCAGATGAAACAGAAAGAAGCTAAGTAATGCAACAATGATCATCAACAGCAAACAATAGAGAATTTCTGGCCTTGACTTCCAACCGGCCAGGAACCAAAGCACAAAACAACTATAGAATAACAGTTTATAGTTTTAGTAGTGAGAGTACGAATTCTAAGTCTGTTTTAAAAAGGGAATAGGGGAGGGGTTTAAATAGCACTGAATTAGAGCACACAAATATGGCAACAATTAATCAAGGTACTATAAAGGAAAGCATCTAACAGTTAATTAAGGAAATAAAACTCGAAACCCTATTTTATGTAAAACATACAATTCGACAGAAGTAACAGGTAAAGAGACGCGTATAAGCATATAGACAGAGGCTTTAACAAAGTAATTAGAGAATCAAAAACCCCTAATTTTTAGGGTAAGTAAAATTAGTGAACAATTAACGGCAAAAGTTACAATAAAGATGCACAGAGACAGATAGACAGAAACATTAAAGAAAAAATAATTAAATAATCAAAAACCCTAAATTTAGGGTAAGTAGAAAATTGGCAGAAATCCACAAAATAACTATAATAAAGATACACAAAGACATATAGACGAAAATAATTAAGGTTTGGACCAGATTTGGTTCGATTTTAAAGAATCAAAAACCCTAAATTTTAGGGTAATTAAAACCAGTCAGAAATTATAATAAAGATGCACAGAGATAGATATATGGAAACATTAAAGGAAAAAGAACAGAAAACCATATTAGATCTGGAAAGATTTGAACCCTAGTTTTAGGGTAAGTAAAGAATCGCGAAAAATCATAGAGATTCATACAATAAAGAGACGAGAATGAACATAGATGGAAAGAGGCAAAGATCAGAACCAGATTTCTTGTCATGTTAGGCAAGCGATTATGTAACACCACAAACAGATAACCAGTAATGGAAAATTGTAGCGACCCGACCGGTCGTTTTGCGTTATTGGACCTCGTTTTCCTAAATGAAACTTCCCATAACGACTTATTGTGATTTATGACTTGCGGGGGNNNGGGATTCGAAAGTGTTTAGAGTGTTATAGGAACACCTGGTTACTTAAGGTTGGCCTTTAAGGCCAAGTTTGACTTCGGTGAATATTTTGGGTAAACGAGCCCAAAATCGAGTTTCAATGATTCTAGTAGCTTCGTATAATGATTTTGGATCTGGGCGTATGTTCGGAATGGGTTTTTGATGACCCGGGAGCGTTTCGACGCCCAATATTGAAATAAGAAGTTCCTTAAGTTCCTATTGTGGTTTGGGACGTGTTTTTGTGTTATCGAGGTTCGAATGAAATTTCGAGATCGGGAATAGTTCTGTTATGTCATTTATGACTTGCATACAAACTTTGGTGTCATTCCGAGTAGTATAGGTTGGTTCGGTGCGTTGTTAGCGAAGTCAAGAAAACTTAAAGTTCCTAAGTTTGGTTTATAGGGGTTTTGAGGTGTGATTTTGAGTTTCAGCGTTATTTTGGGTGTTTCGAAGGCCCGAGCGAGTCCGTATTATGATTTAGGACTTTTTGGTATATTTGTACGGGGGATCGGGTGGGCCCAGATGCCTCCCGGACACCACACGAGGCCAAAAACTAGTTGAAATAGCTGCGAGAAAGGGACTGCCCGCTGGGGGTCGCACCAAGTCGCAGGTGCGGGACCGCAGAAGGTGCGACCCCCAGCGGGCAGTCCCTTTCTCGCAGGTGCGGACAAAGTTCTGCAGGAGCGGAGACGCAGGTGTGGTCTCCCCTCCGCATATGCGGGCCCAGGCTTCCTCGTCCATTTCCGCAGATGCGAGCCTTTGCTCGCAGGTGTAGTCCTCGAGCCGCAGGTGCGGAAACACTATCAGACGGTGTATTTCTTAAATACGGGATGCTTCATTTCTTCCTCCATTAGAACACCTTAAGAGCTTGGGAAAAGGGCTCAATGACCCAACCACTAAAAGGTAAGTAAATTCTTTCTTAAAGTGGTTAATGCATGCAATCTTAGTAGGATTTAACTACTTAATTAGTGGAAAAATTAGGAATTTGGGTAGTAACCTAGGGCCTTCGAGAATTTAGAAAATTTCCCGTCAATTACCTATGAAATCAAGTAAAAATCATGTATTAATGATCCTTAGGCTATGGGTGAGTGTTTCCTTCGAACACATTTTGGAATCTGAGCATGCGGGCCCGGGGTTGGATTTTAGGATTTCTTCAAGAATGGCGAATTTGACTTAGTAGTAGGAGTATTTCCATACGTTGAGCATAAATTGATGAATTTGTATAACATTTGGCTAGTTTCGAGTCCTCAGGTGTAGAGTTTGGAGTTTCGGGCGCGTTCTTGGTCCGGGGAGTAGATTCGTCACGAGGTGAGTCTTCTTTCTAACCTTGTAAGAGGGAATTGTCCCCATAGGTGATTATAAATAATTGCATGTCCTTATTTGCGGGGGCTAGGCATGCATGAAGTGACGAGAGTCCGTGCGTAGCTACTACTATGTTATGTCGGGAGTTCTACGACTCACGAGCATGTTTATATGTTCCTTACATGTATTCCTAAATGTATTTTGAGTTGCTTACTATCCTTGATTTGGCATGAGAATATTAGGAATTTATGTTCCATGATAGATTGTTTAAGTTCTTTCCTTAAAGAATAATCTCTGTTAATTCCTTAAAAATTGATAATTTTATGTATGTATGCGGCACCGCGTCACATGTATGATTCGTGGGTGGAAAAACCCTACTATTATGTCAACCGCATCGCATGTTCAATTCTCGAGCGGGGTAATAGATGAATCTATGGTTCGAGCCGTTCGACCCTCGACAGTGCACATTTATTTTCGCGACGTTTCGGCCGTACACTTCCGACCTATTATGTGGTATATGATTTACTGGGAATTTGTTGTAATTGTATAAACTGGTTCATGTTAATAAGGGAATTTAGTACACTATGTGCTAGTGAAATTTGACAAGCAAAGGTAAATACAACTATACTTGATAATTTATATTTTTGTGATTTCTACGACTGTTATGCCTGCCTAGTTCCTATTAAATCATGTTATTTAGAAATGTTGACCCTAGTAAGTATCACCTCTACCTATCGTCACTACCTCTTCGAGGTTAGGCGGGATAATCACTGGGTACATATTTGTTTATGTACTCATGCTGCACTTCTATACTTAATTGTACAGGTTCTGAGGCCGGTGCATCTGGTTATCAGACCGGAGCTCGATTCTGATATTATTTTGACCCGACTTCACGGTGAGCTGCTTCTCTTGACGATCCTCAGCAGCACCATGGAGTTTTCTTTTGCTTATTTCCCGTCTATTTCTTTCAGACAGTGGGATTGTATATTATGTTTTGTATATTCTGTTAGTATGCCCGTAGGACTTGTGACAATAGTTCCTGGCACACATGTAGTTGTTATTTTGGTTTTACGGGTCTGTATATGTATATATTGGCTCATTCCTCTTTTTGACTGATTTTGGTAGAAATGGCTTGCTATCTTTTTTTTAATTAATGTTTTGAACTTTAAAACTTGGCACGTATTGGGATGTTTAACCAAGCATAGGAAGAATCCTTAGTAATTTAAGTGTGGGCTTGCCTAACCCCGGTGTTGGGCGCCATCACGACCTGAGTTAGTATTTTGGGTCGTGACAAAAGTAGTCGATAAGGTAAGGGAAACGATGATTGATTCCATTTCTAAGTTGGAATCGGAGGAAAAATGAGTGACGACGCTAGGGTTTCAAAAGAGGAGAAGAAGAGAGCGTTTCAGAGAGTTTAAGGGAGGAGGATGGTAGAGAATGGTTTAGGGTTAAGGGGGTTTGGGTATAATTAAAAGGGTTAGGTGAGTTGTGGGTCGTTGATCCCTGAGATCAACGGCCAGGATTTTAAAGAAGGGCTAGGGAGGGTTTTAAACGGGTTACCGATTTGGTTATTGGGTTAGGGGTCATTTGGTTTGGGTTGGATTGTTGGGTTGGTGTATTTTAGGTAATTGGGCTAGGGGTTGGTCCGAAAATAAGCTTAAAATGGAGTGTTATTTAAATACCCAAATTTAATTAATAAATGATTTGTAAAAAAATGATAAATAAATAATAAAATATTATTTGTGCATAATAAAAATAAAACTAATTATTTAACATTATAAAAAGTATAAAAATATTATTTTATCATAAATAAAGTAGTTATAAGTACTTATACGCTATTATTGCAAGTGTGCAATTTTAGCCTAAAATGCAAATATAATTATAATAAATATATTAAAAATATTTAAAACCTAATATGCGTGTAAATGGTGAAATTACATGGTAAAATAATAGTGAAATAATTTATGAGTCATTATATAATAAAAATGCAGGAATAAATTGATTTAAAAGCTTTTAAAAATTATAAACAATTATGAAAAATGCTTGTATATGTCTATAAATCAAGTGATGGTGCATATGCACTATTTTGAAAGTATATATGTATATTTGAAAAATATGAGGGAGCTCGATTCTGATCTTAGTTGGACCCGACTTCACGGTGAGCTGCTTCTCCTGATGATCCTCAGCAGCACCATGGAGTTTTCTTTTGCTTATTTCCTGTCTATATTTTTCAGACAGTGGGATTGTATATTATATTTTGTATATTCTGTTAGTATGCCCGTAGGACTTGTGACAGTAGTTCCTGGCACACACGTAGTTGTTATTTTGGTTTTGCGGGTCTGTATATGTATATATTGGCTCATTCCTCTTTTTGACTGCTTTTGGTAGAAATGGCTTGCTATCTTTTTTTTTAATTAATGTTTTGAACTTCAAAACTTTGCACGTATTGGGATGTATAACCAAGGTTGGGAGGAATCCTTAGTAATTTAAGTGTGGGCTTGCCTAACCCCGGTGTTGGGATCCATCACGACATGAGTTAGTATTTTGGGTCGTGACAACATGGTATTAGAGCACTAGGTTCACGTAGGTCTCACAACTCACAGGAAAACCTAGTAGAGTCTTACGGATCGGTATGGAGACGTCTGTACTTATCTTCGGGAGGCTATAGGGTGTTAGGAAAACCTCTCCTTATTTTTATTCTATCGTGCAGTCAATGGTTTACTAAATTTCATTCTTCTATTCTTTCACAGATGGTGAGGACGCGTGCATCCGATGTTCCAGACCCAGGAGGGGACGCTACCCTCGTTGTTTGAGGCCGTGGTAGAGGCCGGGGGAGCGCACTGACCCGAGGTAGGGGACGAGGGCGTCCCCAAGCTATTCCAGTCATACCACCACCAGAGGACCCTACTATAGAGGAGGAGGGTGAGGTGCCCCCAGCAGGTCCTGCTCTAGTGGACTTTATGACGGCGCCAGGATTCCAGGAGATCATGGGCCGTATGATGCGGTTCATGGACACCATTTCCCAGGCCGGTTTATTTTCGGCAGATCCGGCCACATCTCAAATGCGAGGGGGGGCCCAGACTCCTACCACTCAGGTTGCAGGTCAGGCAGCAGCATTACATCATACCCTGGGTACACTACCCGCGGGTGGAGCCCAGCCAGTAGCAGCATCACCTGAGCTCAGACCAGCTGTGGACGGTGATCCACAAAAGTTACTGGATAGATGGACCCAATTGCACCCTCCTATCTTCAATGGTGAGAATGGCGAGGATGACCAGGAATTTATTGATAGGTGCAGGTACAGACTGCACAACATGATGATACTAGAGTCCCATGGAGTGGACTTCACTACTTTTCAGCTTGAGGGCAGGGCCCGCAGATGGTGGCAGTCCTATATCCTGGGTAGACCGGCAGGTTCCCCTTCCATAACTTGGGAGTAGTTCACTCAACTGTTCCTGGACAGGTATATTCCACCCTCCGAGAGGGAAGAACTGTGATATCAGTTTGAGCAGCTGGAGCAGGGACAGATGTCACTAACAATCTACGAGGCCAGGTTTTCTGAGTTGTCTCGTCATGCCCTTATGATACTTCCTACTGATGCTGAGAGAGTGCGGAGATTTGTAGCTGGGCTAAACTCAGGTATTAGGGCCAACATGTCCGAGAGGTGGACATGGGGACTCCCTATCAGCTTGTGGTCGAGATAGCTCGTCGGATTAAGGGTTATCGTTCAAGAGGCAGAGAGCAGAGTCAGTAGGATAACAGGGCTAGATTTTCATGAGATTTTAGAGAAGCCCCGGCCAGGGATAGAGGTCAGTTCGGTAGAGGCCAGTCTAGCAGGCCTCCATATTCAGCTCCTCCACCACCTCCCCATAGTGCTCTAGTGAGGCCCTATTTCAGCACCATGCTAGAGAGTTCCTACCAGCCATTCAGGGTTCCTCAGGCGGGTGTTCTGGTCATCAGCGGTCTTTTATTCCTTATTTCAGTGCCATGCCGGAGAGTTCTCACCGTTCCCTAGCTGTCCAGGGTCCTTCTTCAAGGCAGCAGGCCATGCCACCAGCTAGATGTTATGAGTGTAGAAATCCAGGCCATATGAGGAGGACTTGTCCCACACTTCAGGGCAAGGCCGTTCAGCAGAGCTATCAGCCTACACTTTCAGCACCGGCGGTTCGTCCACCCAGAGGTAGAGGGAAGACTGGTAGAGGTCGTCCTAGAGGTAGAGGCCAGGCAGGGGGAGCTCTTCCGGCCCCAATTCATTCCAACGGAGGTCAGTCTTCCGGTGATCCATCTAGATTCTATGATATCCCGGCCAGATCAGATGCAGTGGCCTCAGACGACGTGATCACAGGTATTATTACAGTATGTGGTAGAGAGGCATCGGTGTTATTTGATCCAGGATCCACTTATTCCTATGTTTCGGTCTTATTTGCTCATTTTCTGGATGTCCCTCGTGAGTCCTTGGGTTCTCCTATTTATGTGTCCACTTCAGTGGGCGATTATGTGGTTGTATACCGGATTTTTCAGTCCTGTGTGAATTCATTTTGCGGGTTGGAGACTCGAGCAGATCTTTTATTGCTCGACATGGTTGATTTTGAGATTATTTTAGGCATGGATTGGCTATCTCCTTATCATGCCGTGCTAGATTGCCATGCCAAGACAGTTACTTTAACCATGCCAGTGTCTCCTAGTCTAGAGTGGAGAGGTTCCTCAGTTAGTGTAGCCAGCCGGGTTATTTCATTCCTGAAAGCTCGACACATGGTCGGGAAGGGTTGTCTGGCCTACCTCTCCTATGTGCGGGACACCACCATCGAGTCTCCTACGATTGATTTAGTGCCAGTTTTTTGAGAGTTTACTGATGTATTTCCTTCAGACCTTCTGGGCATGCCTCCGGATTGTGATATTGATTTAGCTCCAGGCACCCAGCCTATATCTATTCCTCTGTACCGTATGGCTCCGAAAGAGTTGAAGGAGTTAAAGGAGCGACTTGAGGAGTTGTTAGATAAGGGGTTCATCAAGCCGAGTGTATTACCGTGGGGTGCTCCAGTTTTATTCGTGAAGAAAAAGGATGGGTGCATGGGGATGTGTATTGATTACCGCCAGTTGAACAAGGTTAGCATTAATAACAAGTATCCTTTGCTGCGCATCGATGATTTGTTTGACCAGTTGCAGGGTGCTCGTGTGTTTTCGAAGATTAATTTGAGATCGGGGTATCATCAGTTGAGGATTCAGGCTTCAGATGTTCCGAAGACTGCTTTTCGTACGAGATATGGCCATTATGAGTTCCTGGTGATGTCCTTTGGCTTGACTAATGCCCCAGCAACATTCATGGACTTGATGAATAGGGTGTTCAGGCTGTATATTGATTCCTTTGTCATTGTCTTCATTGATGACATTTTGATTTACTCACATAGCCGGGGGAGCACGAGCAGCATTTGAGAGTTGTACTCCAGACTTTGCGAGAACATAAGCTATATGCTAAGTTCTCCAAGTGTGTGTTTTGGTTTGGATTCCGTGGAATTCTTGGGGCATGTGGTATCCGAAGAGGGTATCAAGGTTGATCCTCAGAAGATCGAGGTAGTTCAGAGCTGGTCGCGTCCTACTTCAGCTACAGAGATCAGGAGCTTTTTGGGCTTAGCAGGCTATTATCGCCGATTTGTAGAGGGGTTCTCTTCTATTGCATGCCCATTGACTAGATTGACTCATAATAATTCCCTATTTCGATGGTCTGACGAGTGTGAGGCGAGCTTTCAAAAGCTCAAGACAGCATTGATCTCAGCACCAGTTCTAGTATTGTCTTCCGGTTCTGGGATGTATATAGTATATTGCGACGCTTCACGCATTGTCTTGGGGTGTGTATTGATGCAGGAGGGGAGAGTTATTTCTTATGCTTCGCGCCAGCTGAAGGTTCATGAGAAGAATTATCATGTGCACGATTTGGAGTTGGCAGCGATTGTTCATGCTCTTAAGATTTGGAGGCACTACTTGTATGGAGTGTCCTGTGAGGTTTATACAGATAACCGTAGATTGCAGCACTTGTTCAAGCAGAAGGATCTTAATTTGAGGCAGCGCAAATGGCTTGAGTTGTTGAAGGATTATGATATCACCATTCTTTATCACCCGGGCAAGGCAAATGTGGTAGCATATGCTTTGAGCAGGAAGGCGGAGAGTATAGGTAGCTTGATTATATTGTAGCAGAGGAGAGACCTCTAGCCTTGTACATTCACTCCTTGTCTAATCGCCTGGTGATATTAGACCTTTCAGAGCCCCGTCGAGTTCTTGCACATGTGGTTGCTCAGTATTCGTTATTGGGGGAGATTAAGGCTCAGTAGTATGATGATCCGTGTTTGGCTTATCTACGAGAGACAGTGGTTCAGGGTAGGTCCAAGGATGTTATTATTGGCGAGGATGGTGTTCTGAGACTATAGGGCCGCTTATGTGCTCCTAAGGTTGATGGCATGAGGGAGAGGATCCTAGAGGAGGCACACAGTTCTCGGTAATCTGTTCATCCTGGTGCTACAAAGATGTATCGTGATTTGAAGCAGCATTACTGGTGGAGGCAAATGAAGAAGGACATTGCGGAGTATGTGGCTAGGTGACTTAATTTCCAGCAGGTTAAGTATGAGCACCAGAGGCCAGGAGGCCTACTTCAGCAGATGCCCATTCTTGAGTGGAAATGGGAGTGCATCACTATGGACTTCGTGGTTGGGTTGCCTCGGACCTTGCGGAAGGTTGACGTGGTTTGGGTCATTATGGATAGATTGACCAAATCGGCGCATTTTATTCCAATAGCTACTACTTATACTTCCGAGAGGTTGGCTCAGATCTATATTCGGGAGATAGTCCGGTTGCATGGTGTTCCTGTGTCCATTATATCAGATCGAGGTCCTCAGTTCACCTCGCACTTCTAGAGAGCATTGCATAGTGAGATGGGTACCCAGATAGACCCCAGCACAACATTTCACCCTCAGACTGATGGTCAGATGGAGCGTATAGTTGAGATATTGGAAGACATGCTCAGGGCATGTGTGATTGACTTCGGAGGTCAATGGGACCAGTTCTTGCCTTTGGCCTAGTATGCTTACAATAATATTTATTAGTCCAGCTTTGAGATGGAACTATTTGAGGCATTGTATGATCGGCGATGTTGTTCTCCTATTGGGTGGTTTGAGCCTGGCGAGGCTAAGTTATATGGCACCGACCTGGTGAGGGATGCTTTGGAGAAAGTGAAGTTGATTCAGGAGAGGCTACGCACAGGCGCAGTCCAGACAGAAGAGTTACGCAGATTAGAGGGCGCGTGATGTATCATTTATGGAGGGAGATAGGGTCATGTTGAAAGTCTCGCCTATGAAGGGTATTATGCGGTTTGGGAAGAAGGGAAAGCTAAGTCCGAGGTTTATAGGTCCCTTCGAGGTGTTGAGGCCAGTTGGGGAGGTTGCTTATGAGCTGGCCTTGCCTCCCAGTTTATCAGGAGTTCATCAAATTTTTCATGTATCCATGCTCCGGAGGTACCACGCCGACATCTCTCACGTGGTTGATTTCAGTACTATTCAATTGGATGAGAGGTTGGGCTACGACCAGGAACCAGATGCTATTATTGATAGACAGGACCGCCAGTTGAGGTCCAAGAGAGTTTCTGCCGTAAAGGTTCAGTGGAAGGGCCAACTAGTTGGGGGGCAACCTGGGAGTCCGAGGAGGACATGCGGAGCAGATATCCACACTTATTCAACACTTCAGGTATGATTCTAGACATGTTCCAGGACGAACGTTTATTAAGAGGTGGAGAATGTAATGACTCGATCGGTCGTTTTGCGTTATCAGACTCTGTTTCCCCAAAATGAAACTTCTCATAGCAGCTTATTGTGATTTATGACTTGCAGGGGCGGGTGGTCCAGGATTCGGAAGTTTTTAGAGTGCTATAAGAACACTTGGTTCCTTAAGGTTGGATTTTAAGGACAAGTTTGACTTCAGTCAAAAGTTTGGGTAAACGACCCCGGAATCGAGTTTCGATGATTCTGGTAGCTTTGTATGATAATTTCGGACCTGGTCGTATGTTCGGAATGGGTTTCTGATGACCCGGGAGAGTTTCGGCGCCCAATATTAAAATAAGAAGTTCCTTAAGTTCCTATTGTGGTTTGGGACGTATTTTTGTGTTATCGAGGTCCGAACGAAATTTTGAGATCGGGAATAGTTCTGTTATGTCATTTATGACTTGCCTGCAAAATTTGGTGTCATTTCGAGTAGTATAGGTCGGTTCGGCGCGTTGTTAGCGAAGTCAAGAAAACTTAAAGTTCCTAAGTTTTGTTCTAGGGGTTTTGAGGTGTGATTTTGAGTTTTAGTGTTGTTTTGGGTGTTCCGAAGGATCGAGCGAGTCTGTATTATGATTTGGGACTTATTTTGGTATGTTTGAACGGGGGCTTGGGTTGGCCCAGGTGCCTCCCGGACAAACCACGAGGCTAAAAACTAGCTGAAATAGTTACTGGTGCACCTGTTCTATAGTGATCCGCAAGTGCGGTTGCCCAGTCGCAGGTGCAGGATCGCTTTTGCGGTGCCAGCCTCGCAGGTGCGACCCCCAGAGGGCAGTCCCCTTCTCGCAGGTACAGACAAAGTTCCGCAGGAGCGGAGCCGCAGGTGCGGTCTCCCCTCCACAGGTGCGGGCCCAGGCTTCCTCGTCCATTTCCACAGGCGGTGCGAGACCGCAGGTGCGGTCCTCGAGCCGCAGATGCGGAAACACTATAAGACAATGTATTTCTTAAATACGGGATTCTTCATTATTTCCTCATTTCTAGCTCCATTAGAACACTTTGAGAGCTTGGGGAAAAGCGCTCAACGACCCAACCACTGAAAAGTAAGTAAATTCTATCTTAGAGTGGTTAATGCATGCAATCTTAGTAGGATTTCACTACTTAATTAGTGGAAACTTTAGGAATTTGGGTAGTAACCTAGGGCCTTCGAGAATTTATAAAATTTCCCGTCAATTAGCTATGAAATCAAGTAAAAATCATGTATTAATGATCCTTAGGCTAAGGGTGAGTGTTTCCTTCAAAAAATTTTGGAATCCGAGCATGCGGGCCCGGGGTTGGATTTTAGGATTTCTTCAAGAATGGCGAATTTGATTTAGTAGTAGGAGGATTTCCATACTTTGAGCATAAATTTATGAATTTGTATAACATTTGGCTAGTTTCGAGTCCTGGGGTGTAGAGTTCGGAGTTTCGAGCGCGTTCTTGGTCCGGGGAGTAGATTCGTCACGAGGTGAGTCTCCTTTCTAACCTTGTAAGAGGGAATTGTCCCCATAGGTGATTATAAATAATTGCATGTCCTTATTTGCAGGGGCTACGCACGCACGAAGTGACGAGAGTCCGTGCGTAGCTACTACTATGTTATTGTGGGTAGTTCTACGACTCACGAGCATGCTTATATGTTTCTTACATGTATTCCTAAACGTATTTTGAGTTGCTTATTATCCTTGATTTGGCATGAGAATATTAGGAAGTTGTGTTCCATGATAGATTGTTTAAGTTCTTACCTTAAAGAATAATCTCTGTTAATTCCTTTAAAATTGATAATTTTATGTATGTGTGCGGCACCGCGTCACATGTATGATTCGTGAGAGGAATAGCCCTATTATTATGTCAACCGTGTCACATGTCCGATTCACGAGCGGGGTGATAGATGCATCTATGGTTCGAGCCATTCGACCCTCGGCAGTGCACATTTCTTTTCGTGATGTTTCGGCCGTACGCTTCCGGCCTATTATGTGTTGTATGATTTACTTGGAATTTGTTGCAATTGTACAAACTGGCATAAGGGAATTTAGTACATTATGTGCTACTGATATTTGACATGGAAAGGTAAATACTACTATACTTGATAATTTATATCTTTGTGATTTCTATGACTGTTATTTAGAAATGTTGACCCTAGTAAGTATCACGTCTACCTCTCGTCACTACCTCTTCGAGGTTAGGTGGGATACTCACTGGGTACATATTTGTTTATGTACTCATGTTGCACTTTTGTACTTAATTGTACAGGTTCTGAGGCTGGTGCATCTGGTTATCAGACCGGAGATCGATTCCGATCTTAGTTGGAACCGACTTCACGGTGAGCTGCTTCTCCTGACGATCCTCAGCAGCACCATGGAGTTTACTTTTGCTTATTTCCCGTCTATTTCTTTCAGACAGTGGGATTGTATATTATGTTTTGTATATTCTGTTAGTATGCCCGTAGTACTTGTGACACTAGTTCCTGGCACGAACGTAGTTGTTATTTTGGTTTTGCGGGTCTGTATATGTATATATTGGATCATTCCTCTTTTTGACTGCTTTTGGTAGAAATGGCTTGCTATCTTTTTTCTTTTAATTAATGTTTTGAACTTTAAAACTTGGCACGTATTGTGATGTTTAACCAAGCATGGGAGGAATCCTTAGTAATTTAAGTGTGGGCTTGCCTAACCCCGGTGTTGGGCGCCATCACAACTTGAGTTACTATTTTTGATCGTGACAAAAAGAGTCGATAAGGTAAGGGAATTGATGATTGATTCCATTTCCAGATTTGAATAGGAGGGAAAATGAGTGACGGCGCTAGGGTTTCAGAAGAGGAGAAGAAAAGAGCGTTTGAAAGAGTTTACGGGCGGTGGATGGTAGATAATGGTTTAGGATTAAGAGGGTTTGGGTATAATTAAAAGGGTTAGCTGGGTTGTGGGTTGTTGACCTCTGAGATCAACGACCAGGATTTTAAAGAAGGGTTGGGGCGGATTAATCAAACGGGTTACCGATTGGGTTATTGGGTTAGGGGTCATTTGGTTTGGTTTGGAATGTTGGGCAAACCTAGTAGAGTCTTGCGGATCGGTACGGAGACGTCTGTACTTATCTTCGGGAGGCTATAGGGTGTTAGGAAAACCTCTCCTTATTTTCATTCTATCGTGCAGTCAATGGTTTACTAAATTTCATTCTTCTATTCTCTCACAGATGGTGAGGACGCGTGCATCTGATGTTCCAGACCCGGGAGGGGCCGCTACTACCGTTGTTCGAGGCCGTGAAAGAGACCGGGGGAGGGCACTGACCCGAGGTAGGGGACGAGGGAGTCCCCGAGCTATTCCAGGCATACCACCACCAGAGGACCCTACTATAGAGGAGAAGGGTGAGCTGCCCCAGCCAGTAGCAACAACACCTGAGCTCAGACCAGCTGCAGACGGTGATCCGCAGAAGTTACTGGATAGATGGACCCGATTGCACCCTCTTATCTTCGGTGTTGAGAAGGGAGAGGATGCCCAGGACTTTATTGATAGGTGCAGGGACAGACTACACAACATGAGGATACTGGAGTCCCATGGAGTGGACTTCACTACTTTTCAGCTTGAGGGTAGGGCCCGTAGATGGTGGCAGTCCTATATCCTGGGTAGACCGGCAGGTTCCCCTTCTATCTCTTGGGAGCAGTTCACTCAGCTGTTCCTGGACAGGTATATTCCACCCTCCGAGAGGGAAGAGCTGCGATATCAGTTTGAGCAGCTGGAGCAGGGACAGATGTCAGTGACAGACTACGAGGCCAGGTTTTGTGAGTTGTCTCATCATGCCCTTATGATACTTCCTACTAATACTGAGAGAGTGCGGAGATTTGTAGCTGGGCTAAACTCAGGTATTATGGCCAACATGGCCCGAGAGGTGGAGATTGGGACTCCCTATCAGCTTGTGGTCGAGATAACTCGCTGGATTGAGGGTTATCATTCGAGAGCTAGAGAGTAGGGTTAGCAGGATAAGAGGGCTAGATTTTTAGGAGATTTCGGAGGTGCCCCAGCCAGGGGTAGAGGTCAGTTCGGTTGAGGCCAGTCTAGCAGGCCTCCATATTGATCTCCTCCACCACCTCCTCGTGGTGCTCCAGTGAGGCCCTATTTCAGCGCCATGCCAGAGAGTTCCTACCGCCCACCAACCATTCAGGGTTCCTCAGGTGGGTATTCCAGTCATCAGAGGTCTTCTATTCCTTACTTTAGTGCCATGCCGGAGAGTTCTCACCATCCCCTAGCTGTCCAGGGTCCTTCTTCAGGGCAGCAGGCCATGCCACTAGCTAGATTTTATGAGTGTGGGGATCCAGGACATATGAGGAGTACTTGTCCCAGGCTTTGGGGAAAGGCCGTTCAGCAGAGCTATCAGCCTACACTTTCAGCACCAGCGGTTCGTCCACCCAGAGGTGGAGGGCAGACTGGTAGAGGTCGTCCCAGAGGTGGAGGCCAGGCAGGGGGAGCTCTACCGGCCCCAATTCATTCCAGCGGAGGTCAGTCTTCTGGTTCTCCAGCTAGATTCTATGATATCCCGGCCAGATCAGATGTAGTGGCCTCAGACGACGTGATCACAGGTATTATTACAGTTGGAAGACGTAATTGAAATATGCACCTGGAATTAAATCACATTGGTATAAAGAGCCGGAAAGGAAAAAGAGGAGGTATGTGGTAGAGAGGCATCGGTGTTATTCGATCCAGGATCCACTTATCCCTATGTTTCGGTCTTATTTGCTCATTTTCTAGATGTCCATTATGAGTCCTTGGGTTATCCTATTTATGTGTCCACTCCAGTGGGCGATTCTGTTGTTGTAAAACGGATTTATCGATCTTGTGTGATTTTGTTTTGCGGGTTCGAGACTCGAGCGGATCTCTTATTGCTCGACATGGTTGATTTCGAGATTATTTTAGGCATGGATTGGATATCTCCTTATCATGTCGTGCTAGATTGCCATGCCAAGACAGTTACTTTAGCCATGCCAGTGTCGCCTAGGCTAGAGTGGAGAGGTTCCTCAGTTAGTGCAGGCAGCCGGGTTATTTCATTCCTGAAGGCTCGACACATGGTTGGGAGGCAGGGCTTAGCCTCATGCAGATAGGGAGGCAGGGCTTAGCCTCATTCAAGTATTGAGATAGTGCTTAGTTTCATGAAGGTAGTGCTTAGCCTTATGCAAATAGAGAGGCAAGGCTTAGCCTCGTGAAGTCAATGCTTAGCCTTATGCAGATAGGGAGGCAAGGCTTAGCCTCGTGAAGTCAGTGCTTAGCCTTATGCAGATAGGGAGGCAGGGATTAGCCTCATGCAAGGATCGAGATAATGCTTAGTCTTATGCCGGGAGAAGGAAGTGCTTAGCCTAATGTAAATAGAAAGGCAGGGCTTAGCCTCATGCAAGATTCGAGACAGTGCTTAGTCTCATGCAAAGAGAAGGCAATGCTTACCCTTATGCAAATAGAGAGGCATGTCTTAGCCTCATGCAAAATTCGAGATAGTGCTTAGTCTCATGCAAAGAGAAGGCAATGCTTAGCCTTATGCAAATAGGGCTTAGCCTCATGCAAGAATCGAGATAGTGTTTAGTCTCATGCAAGGAGAAGGAAATGCTTAGCCTTATGCAAATAGAGAGGAAGGGCTTTGCCTCATGCAAGATTGAGACAGTGCTTAGTGTCAGGAAAATGGACGAGTAGAAAATAAAAGCAAAGTAGTCTTAGCTGGAGACACATTTATGTCCGGCGATTCTGTTGTTGCGACTATACTCGTGGTTATGACCTAATTCCTGCACACAAAGAAAATCTATGAGTTTTGCGTGGGAGGTTGGTTCCCACGCAAACTTTGTCTGCTTTCTTTACTCCGTTCTGTTCGAGTTACCATGGGTAGCATTTGGCTAAAGATAATGTTTTTCAAAAGTATGCGTGTATGGTTTTCAAAACAGAGTAATATGCAGATTAAGAAATCAATTAGATGAACCAGTGACTGTGACGTTATCAGAGACATTGCGACCTCCTTGCCATAGAATTTTGAGGATCCTAGCTGCTCTGCATGCGATGCCGTTGACTGAACTTGCTTCAGAATTTTGAGGGTCCTCCTCAAAATTCTACCCCAGTTTCTGATTATGGGGAAAAATGAAAATTTTATTGAATTGTGACTGAACCCACAGGGCTGCCTATGTATCCAATCTTAAATGGGAATCAGGTCAAGCGTAGTTCAATTACATCATATGAAGAAATGCAAATAGATTTATACATAGTATCTTTTGTCTGCATCTGAATTGATACACTTTGGCCAAATCTCTCCGTCTATTTCTGCGAGTATGAGTGCTCCTCCTATCAGTACCTTGTGAACCATGTAAGGACCTTTCCAATTGGGTGAGAATTTCCTTTTGGATTGATCTTGATGTGGAAAGATCCGTTTCAACACCAGCTACCCTAGTGTAAACGGTCTAGGTTTGACCCTTTTGTTGAAAGTTGTGGACATCCTGTTTTGATAAAGCTGACCATGACACACTGCATTCATTCTTTTTCCATATAAAAAGTATAAAAAGATTATTTTGGCATAAATAAAGTAGTTATAGTACTTATAGGGTATTATTGCAAGTGTGCAATTTTAGCCTAAAAATACAAATATAATTATAACAAATATATTAAAAAAATATTTAAAACCTAATACGGGGCCAGACGAAATCCCGGTGGAATTCTGGAAGAGCACGGGGCGGGCAGGTTTGGAGTGGCTCACTAGGCTGTTTAATGTTATTTTAAGGCAAAGAAGATGCCCGAAGAATATAGGTGGAGTACGATGGTTCAGCTTTACAAGAACAAGGGTGATATCCAAAATTGCAACAATTATAGGGGTATCAAGTTATTGAGTCATACTATGAAGGTTTGGGAGAGAGTGGTAGAGGCCAAGGTGAGGAGGTGCGTTTCTATTTCCGAGAATCAGTTTGGATTCATGACGGGGCGTTCGACTATGGAAGCGATTTATCTGGTAAAGATATCAGTGGAGCAGTACAGGGAAAACAAGAAAGATTTGCATATGGTGTTTATTGACCTTGAGAAGGCATACGGTAAAGTTCCGAGGGAGGTACTGTGGAGGTGTTTGGAGGTTAGCGGTGTTCCGGTAGCGTACATTAGGGTGATTAAGGATATGTATGATGATGCTGAGACTCGGGTGAGGACTATGGTGGCGACTCTGACCATTTCCCTGTGGTGATGGGGTTGCACCAAGGATCGGCTCTTAGCCCGTTTTTGTTTGCCTTGGAGATGGATGTACTGTCACGCCACATACAAGGGGAGGTGCCTTGGTGAATGCTATGTGTCGACGATATAGTGTTGATTGACGAGACGCGTAGCAGAGTTAACGCGAGGTTGGAGGTTGGGAGACAGACCTTGGAGTCTAAAGGTTTCAAACTGAGTAGAACCAAGATAGAATACTTGGAGTGAAAATTCAGTGAGACCCACGATTCAGACGTAGAGGTTAAGCTTGATGCTCAAGTTATCCCCAAGAGAGCGAGTTTTAAGTATCTCGGGTCTATTATCCAAGGTAATGGGGAGATTGACGAAGATGTCACACATCGCATCGGAGTGGGGTGGATGAAGTGGAGGATCACTTCCGGTGTTCTTTGTGATAAGAATGTGCCATTAAAAATTAAGGGTAAGTTCTATCAAGTGGTGGTTCGACCCGCTATGTTGTATGGGGCTGAGTGTTGGCCCGTCAAGAACTCCCACGTGCAGAAGATGAGAGTAGCAGAGATGCAGATGTTGAGATGGATGTGTGGGTGTACCAGGTGAGATAGGATTAAGAATGAAGTTATCCGGTACAAAGTGGGAGTAGCCTCCGTGGAGGACAAGATGTGGGAGTCGCGGCTGAGATGGTTCGGACATGTTAGGAGAAGAAGCATCGATGCCCCTGTCAGGAGGTGTGAGAGGTTGGCCATGGAGAGTTTGAGAAGGGGTCGAGGTAGGCCTAATAAGTACTAAGAAGAAGTAATTAGGTAGGACATGACTCTGCTTCAGCTCACTGAGTACATGACACTTGATAGGAGGGTTTGGAGGTCGAGGATTAAGGTAGAAAGTTAGTAGGTAGTTTATAGTGTTCACTGATAGGCTTAGTAGCATGCATTTCCCTTCATATTCTTAGATTTTTATTATGGTATCTGAATTCGTTCGCCTCAGGTATTGTATTCCCTATTGCTATTATTGGATACTATTTATCCTTTATTACGGTATGTGATTTTTTACGGTATGTGATTTCTTTTTATTATTTATTTATTTTTCCTTCCTACCTTGCTTCCCTCTTCTTCTTCTTGACCTTCCTGAGCTGGGGGTCTATTGGAACAGCCCCTCTACCTACATTAGGTAGGGGTAAGGTCGGCATACAGACTACCCTCCCCAGACCCCATATGTTGGGATCAAACTGGGTTTGTTGTTGTTGTTATTGTTATTGTTATTGTAAAACCTTTTTAAAATTATAGAAACTTATGAAAAATGCTTGTATATGTATATAAATCATGTGATGGTGCATATGCACTATTTTGAAAGTATATATGTATATTTGAAAAATATGAGAAAAAAATTGGATATCAACAATGTTCTTGCCATCTGGGAGAGAACAAGAATAGAATGGTTCAATCATAAATGATAGAATAAAAATCGCACAATAAAGAAAGAATGAAGTGAAATTCTTTTCCTAAACTCCATAGCCTCTGGAAGATAAGTACAAACATCTCCGTACCGATCCGCCATACTCTACTAAACTTGCTCGTGACTCGTGTGACCTAGGCAACTTAGAGCTCTAGTACCAACTTGTCACGACCCAGAATCCCAACCCGCAGTCGTGATGGCGCCTAAAATCCACTTGCAGAGGCAAGCCGATGTGAGATAGTCATATAGCCAGATTTTAACTGTTTAAACAAGGTGATGATAAATAACGAGAGATAGGAACTCAATCTAATACAACACTAGGATAATTCATGTAATAATATCTACTCCCAAAGATCCGTAGTCACGAGTACACGAGCAACTAGAAGTTCTACAAACAGATTCTGAAATAAATATAATTGTTTCGAATGAAATGGACAGTAAAAGAGGGAATTGGAAGGGGACTCCAAGGTCTGCAAACGCAGCGGATCTAACTCAAGTTTCTGTATGCAATAATCCGAGTTGACTCACTGCACGCATGCTGGGACCAATACCAAAATCTCCACAAGAATTGCAGAAGTGTAGTATGAGCACAACCGACCCAATGTACACCGTAAGTGTCGAGCCTAACCTCAATGAGATAGTGATGAGGTAATGACAGGACACTCACCCTTCGTGCTTTAATTCTCTTCCTCACTATGTATTAATCAATAAATGAGATAATGGAATGGCACGGTATCACCCTTCATGCTTTAACACTCTCCCTTACCAAGTAGTAAAAATAATATAAATTCGGGAGATAAATAGCGCGAAGAATGTGTTTTACGTCAAATATGATTCCAAGATACCAAACCTCAACTTCCAAAATACTCAACTATTACTAATTAAGCAATAATTACGGAAGGAATGATCAAATAAGTAATAATCTAACCTAAGTATGGATATCATAATTAAAAATGCAACAAATCAAAAGGCAACAAGTTCCACCCGCATGCTTTATCCCAACAAAAATGCATAAATGTTCGTCATCTCACATATACATTGTACCCATACGTTAATCACGTAGAAAATAAGCAAACAATTTCTAATACCTCAAGTCAAGGTTAACCATGAGACTTACCTTGTTCCGCAATCAAATCAAAGCTTAACCTGGGCCTTTCCTCTAAAATCGGCCTCTAAACCAATCGAACCTAATAAAATATCGTTCAAACAATTCAAAATAAGCTTTACAAGCTACCATGAGTGAAAAAGATTCAATCTTTAATGATTTCAAAAAAAAAGTTAATAAAAGTCAACCCCGAGCTTGCTTAGTCAAAACCCGAGATTCGGACCAAAATCTATTTACCCATTCAGCCCCGAGCCCGAGTATGTAATTGTTTCGAATACCAACCTCAATTTGAGGTCTAATCCCAAATTACAAAAATCCCTGAATCTATCCAAATCCTAATTTCTACCATGAAAATCATAGATTTGATGTTAAAAACTTATGAAATGGAATGGATAACTGAAAGAAAGTAGATTAAGTCACTTACCAATGAATTCAGGAAGAAAAATCTCTTGGAAAATCGCCTGTAGGGTGTTTAGGGTTGAGAGTTTGCAAAAAATAAGCTAAATCCCGTTTTTCTCAGCTTTTGTTCAAGCTCCGCGAATGCAAAAAAGTCCTCGCAAATGCGAAGAATTCATATCTTTGCTGCCATCGCAAATACGATAATTTTGTTCACAAATGCGAATTGGGACTAACACCAAATGCGACCAATGTGATAGCAAATGCGAACCAACTTCCCTCTAGAACCCATCGCAAATGCGAACTATTTGTTCGCAGATGCGAACCTGACACTATCGCAAATGCGACACCAAACTCACAAATGCGAGAACTGCAACCCGTGGAAAAAACCAGCAACTCCTAACTCTATCAAACACTCCGCTATGCGTCGGAAACTCACCCGATCCCTCAGAGCTCCGAACCAAACATGCACACAAGTGTAATAACATCATACAAGCTCGCTCGCACGATCAATACACCAAATGACACCTAGAGCTATGAATCGGACACCAATATGAACGAAATTTTCAATGAAGCTAAAGAACATGTAATCTTACAACAGGGCATCCGAATCACGTCAAATCAACTCCGTTTGGTACCAAATTTTTCAGACAAGTCATAAATATTGAAATGAACCTATACCAAGTTCCGGAATAGAAATCTAAACCAGGTAGCAAAAAACTCAGCTCACGATCAAACTTAGGAATTCTTTAAGCGTTTAAACTTCTAGTTTTAAACAAATTATGTTAGATCAAGCTAGGGACTTCCGAATACAATTATAGGCATAATCCCAACTCCCAAATCATGATATGGACCCACCGGGACCGTCAAAACACTGATCACGGTCTGTTAACAAAAAATGTTGACCGTAGTCACCTCAAATGAGTTTTACGGCATGATTTCACATTTTCATCAATTTTTCTCATAAATATATATATATAAATGATCTATCGGGTTATCACAAGCTCATATGGATCGTCGTTAGGCAATATTGTTTGACAAGTTTCATGTACTCCAACTTATATATACATATATATATCACAAGCTTATATGAATCGGTGTTAGGCAATATTGTTTGACAAGGTTCATGTACTCCAGGTTTACTGGTTAGGTCCAATAATAAGGCATCGAAGGACTGTCGTGGGGCAAGATTTATTCCTTTATAAAATTAGCAAAATAGAATAGGTCGATATTAATGGCCGAACCACTCCCAAGGCGAATAGTGCCCTAGGGGCCGACCCGGCATCGACCGGCTGAGACTCCCTGATGCGAGACTAAATTGCATAGTTTAACATGTGATATACCTTACATTTTATGCGCATTAATGATAAAAATACACTTGTTATGTGCTTAATGGAGTTTATTTCATGTGTAGGTGAA
>ML312480.1:0-16569 GCA_005239505.1 Nicotiana paniculata
TAATAATAATAATAATAATAATAATAATAATAATAATAATAATAATAATAATAATAATACTTTTTATCCTTAATCTTTGTGATAATCTTTTTATTTGTTTTTCAGAAACACATGTAGTAAGGTTTAAACAATACCTATATTATGATTAGATTGTTCGTATGATAGTTAAAACTAATAATATAAAGTCTTTTTTATTTTTTGTTTTTTTAAATTTGATTTCCAATAAGGAATAAGATGAAATTCATATTATGTACTTGAGTAAATAGAATTTATCTTTTAAGGCTATGAAGAACATAATATTATTACAAGATATATTTGAGTACGTGTTAGCATATTATTTCGTCATGTCGGGTACTAAATCAAATGCAAAATTCATATACCAAAATCATGATAAGACATTAGAATAATTTTATGTGATGTACGTAATTTTTTCTTTGTTAAGTTGGTTATATATTGTCAATATTCATCATTTTTAAGAGCTTATGCTCTTTTTAATTTTATTTTGTAACTCAATTACATAAGTCAATAATATTTGTGTAATTTTCAAAAAGAAAATTATATTCACTGATATGAAATATACGCGCAACGCTGTACTCTAAATCTAGTTCTTTTAAAAATTTAGGCTCACATTAAACTTTGGCTTTAGGCCACAAATATGCTTGAGCCGCCCCGATCTCCACCGGGAACCTCTATCTCTGTCAAACTGTTATCTCACTTTTGCCTTTCAAGAACTCCATTACAACCCTAGAAAGCACTTCTTAAACAATACTATCGTTAGCACGGTTTGCTCGAAAACAACCTGGATCGTCGTCCTTCGTTTCTATTTTCATGTAGTTCCTTTTTTCCCATTTGCGATTGTATTCTGATAAAATGTTTCTATTTGTGTGCTGATATTGCAATATGACAAAAAGAGTAGTAGTCTAATGTTGTAGCCTCCGTTTCACAATGATTTTCAGAGAAATAGCACATGCTAGCCAGTTTTCGGATTAGTCATTCAAAAATATTTAGCGTTTGCAAAGTCGTTGAAAAATAGCTACTATTTTACTGCAACACGGAAAGTTCCAGCATAATATACTGGAGATCGGTGCATCTGTGTGTGAACTTCCAGCATATTATACTGAAACTCCAACACGCGGAAAGTTCCAGCATATTGCTGGAGATTTGAGCACCTGTGTATGAACTTCCAGCATATTATGTTGGACCGGTATATTATACTGGAACTCCAGTATATTATGCTGAAAGTCCAGTATATTAATATTATGTTGGAAGTCCAGTATAATATACTGGAGTTCAGTATACTTATGCTGGAACTCCAGTATATTATACTGTAATATTTTTCGGATTTTGAACAGTATTTTTGTTCAGATTTATCTTTACATGAAAAGTGGCTAAATTTCAATTGCTTTTGAAACTGTGGCTATTTTTGAATGATCACTTGTAAATCTGACTATTTTTAAATTTCTCCCTCATTTCAAGTTTCTCAATCCAGATGTATTTCTAATTTTCTATATCTCCAAATGTCATTTTTCATTAATCTGTCGATTTGTTCGATCTAAATTTTTGCATTTTCTTGTGATTTGATGATTATGAACAATTGTATGTACCATTAAACTATGAAAGCTTATCACACATATACTATTAACTTATCTTTATTATATCGTGTACATTATTAGATATACACACAAAAATAAACAAACACAAACACACAGAATATATCATTATTACACGGGAAAAGGGTTAAATATATCTCTTTACTTTGATATATTGTTTATAGTTAACCTCCGTTGTATTATCGGATCAAATTTACCCCTACCGTTATACTATCGGGCCAAATTTACCCCTACAATCAACAAACTTTTGAAAATACCCCTTGATTTGTTAAGTAATCCATAATTTACCAAATTCCTTTTGTTTAAATCACTTGTCGTTCTTCTTGGTCCACTATTTTTGAAATAGGCATTTAATTGATTTTTGAATTAGATAAAATAAATAATAAAAAGAATATTAAATAATACAACCGAATAAACAAAGTATAGTAAACTGAAAAATCTGAATTAGGTAGTTTTTCTAAATTCTAAAAGTATTTACAACATCCCAAAATTAATGAATTCGTTGCACCAAATGTATGGAGACTTTGCAAATATTAGTGATTGAAGTTGAAGTTCCTCGGAGACTTTACATTGTCTAATTCAACTTTGCTTCAATTAAATGCATACACAGTATGCACTCTTAAGTTAGTCCATCGAACTCTATATTAACCAGGCAATAACAAATATAATTGAATATATATGTACATCAATGATGATCAGTTGCATATATAATACCCAATAAATAGACCCTCTAAATTCTACTGCGTAATATGATTGAAAAATAAATAAAATTCCAAACCAATTTTATTTATTACAAGAAGAGAAATGGGTGAATTGATAATTAAAAATAAATTATGAATAATTTGTATACTCTAGTAACTTTTGCATTCACATCAATAGTAATTTTTGAAAATGATGGAGCAAGAAGAACAACAAATGACTTAAATAAAAAGAACTTGGGAGATTTTGGAATACTTAACAGACAAGGGGTATTTTTATAAGTTTGTTGATTGTAGGCATAAATTTGACACGATAGTATAACGGCAGGGGTAAATCTGGCCCGATAGTATAACGGAAGTTAAATGTAGACAATATATGAAGGTAGAGGGGTATATTTTTTGGTCCTTTTCCCTTATTATACTATATATATATATAATTGAAAAATAATCATCAAACAATGGCTCAATCTCACGGGTAAGACTGCGTATGAAAGACCCTTGTGGTTCGGTCCTTCTCCAGACCTCGCGCATAACGAGAGCTTAGTGCACCGAACTGTCTTTTTTAATGACTCAATCTCACCTAACTTATTCGAATTTAAAATAAATTATATAGAACCTAAATAAAAATGAAATATCGCTACGTGATTGTACATGCCAAATTAAGGCTACACAATCCCTCTTCTTGTCTCTCCGCCTTCAGTCTCCTGCAGCAAGTAGAATTTCTGCTCGACCATAAAAAAAGACGGTATGCATACAACAACAGATATTTTGGAGATAAAGTGATAATATTCCCTCTTTCTATATAATAATATATGTTCAGGTCACACTGCTGCTACCAGTATTGAGCTCTTGGAAGAAGGCCAGCTTCGTATGTTTTCCTCCAATCGGTGGAAAATGAGTTGATAATAAAAATATTTTCCAAAATATTTAAACCAACCAAACATGGGAAAATTGAAAAATATTTTTCGAAAAATATTTTCCTCGTACCAAACACACCCTAAGAGTAGAATAAAGTATATACTCCCGTTCCAGTTTATGTGAACTTATTTCGTTTTTGATCCGTTCCAAAAAGAATGACCCTATCTAGATTTACAGTTTAGCTTAAACTTACAATTGTACCCTTAACGAGAAGGTTTTATAACCACATAATTTCTATGTGCTCATTTTTAACTTGTTTAGGACCACAAATTTCAAAAGTCTTATTTTTACTTAAACTTCGTGTGTAATCAAACATGTTCACATAAATTAAAACATAGGGAGCACTAGTTATATCCGGAAGTAGATGAAACGGTACCATATTTCAGGGGGTGGATGCTATACGTAGGCAATTTGAATATGTGAGAAATTAGGGAGAGTTTGGTGACGCAAACATTCTCGGACAAGGGGGATTGATTTGGGGAGGATTTCCGTTATACAAGGAAGGTTTTATTGCCACCATGTATTAACACTACTATAATTTTGTAATATTTTATTAAACCTTGTGCAGTTAAGATTTTTGTGTCTAATTATTGAGCTGTGGTTGTGCAATAACATCCACATTCAGAGATTAATGTTCCAAAACTTTCGGGCAACATGGCATTTGAAGAATTAATGTCCAAAATTTTCAACACAATTTTCCAATCCAATTCACCCTCTTTCTCCATGACATGGGGGAAAAATCATCAAACAGTGACTCAATCTCACGTAACTCATTCGAATTTAAAATAAATTATATAAAACCAAAATAAAATTAAAATATCGCTACGTGATTGTACATGCCAAATGAAGGCTACACAATCCCTCTTCGTTTCCCTCCGTCTTCAGTCTCTCCTGCAGCAAGTAGAATTTCTGCTCGACCATAAAAAAGGATGGTATGCATACAACAACAGAGATTTTGGAGATGAAGTGATAATATTCCCTCTTTCTATATAATATATTTTCAGGTCACACTGCTGCTACCAGTGTTGAGCTCTTGGAAGAAGGCCTTGGAAGCTTCATATGTAGACCAGCAAATTGCAGCGGCAGGAGCATGGAAAAGCATCCTTGGCACCCACCCCCTCATAAGACCCTTGTATCCATCCTTCTTTAGAATTGTCCGAAAAACATCCCTAATGGACCCAGATTTAAATCTGTCACAGCCACAGACACCCTGCACCAACACGTTAAAGTTAGATGAGTAACGTAATTTCACAAATGCATCACTTTCACAGATTCTTTTCAACTTCAAATAATCTTTTTTTCTACGTCAACTCAAATATTGACCAAATGCCTAGTCAATTGTTTCACTCAGCCATCGCAACAATTACTGCTTCGACTAGACAGTGAAGTGTCATAGACTAGGGGAAAGTTTGAGAACAAAAATAAACTAGTGTGCTTGATGAGCATTGGCATCGTACTGCATCACATTTTATGAATCGGTTCCATTATGATAAACAGGCAATAGTAAAGAAATGTATTAAATTTACAATAACTAAACACTCAGCAGCAACTAATCTGTATAAAATCTAGATGCGACTTATTCCGCGTACCTAATACCATTCATGACAGCCACATTAATTTACAGAAATTACTTGTTTGGATTTAGACCATAGCATGTGGCCTTTATAGTAGGAAAGAGAAGTGCTCTTCTTGTACTTTTTCCTAGGGGGTCTAAACCCCCCCCCCCCAACCCACCAAAGTGTACGTCTCCTAGAACTGTTATGCCTGAAGCACTGTTTGTAAGTACAAAACCAATTTATCTTCTAATCACTCATTAGAGCAGATTTCTTAATTAGAGCCCACATCAAAAACACCACAAAAATCATTTTGTACGCTCACGTAAACATTTTTAAAAACTAAATAAATCATTACCACATACCATATGTCATATAATATGAAGAAGTCAGATGTACTTTTTGATGAAGCACATGTCAAAGTATCTTATTCAGGTTTTCAGCCAACAGAACCTAGAAGGCAAGACCAATGTCTTGCGCATCAGCACTAACCTATTAGACACGTAAATCAACTACCTATATTCTGCTTGTGCTGACAGCAGAAACATAACCTTTCATGTCTCAAAATATTTAAGAAAGGCCAAACTTGAAATAGAAAATAAAAGAACCTAACTGGACAAACAATATAGTATTCAACAAAAATCTCAATTAGGCCATCATTCTCTTCCATTAAAGAAAAGCCCTTAACCACTTAACCTGCATAATGGTATAAAGCCTTAAAAAAGACATGAATGCTACTGATTTTTTTTGCCTAATTCAGTCACCAATGATTGAAAAGGACTTCATTGATATCCAAACAATAAAAGAACGTTATACGAAAACATGCAGTAGATAGAGGTTACAGATTTCGGTATAACCTTGGGCTCAATTTCTACGCAGCAACTGTTCCTGCGGTTGAGCTTGAGTTGAGGGTAATCCAACTTGAGCCAACCCCAAATAGTCAAAACAAGCCAGCCTTAAGTAGCTTGGGATATCAAGAAGCCGAGCAGAATGCGTAGGTTTCTTTTCTCTGCTTTTCCTCTAGTTCTGTTCTTCAAGTCATGTAACCTTGTCCTCAAAAACCCCAGTCCCAAGATAAAACTTTCCTGAACTTTTCAGTCTCTTTTTTTAATAGTTACACTTCCAAAGCCTAGAATATTAGTTCCAGATCGATATACCACTACGAGTTAAGATGGAAATCACTAAATTCCCAGACAACCATTTCGTACTTAATCAGCCCAAATCAATACCATTCTCTCAAACCAAACACATACCTACCTTGGAACCAACATAACCCAAAGCAACCCCAGATCTCACAACCAAACACCCCCCACCCCCAAAAAATAACCTTCAGATTCTTACCAATTTTCAAGATACATTACATAGCAAATGAAAACAGATATTACTCTACACATGCTAATTAAATGCTATCTCTTTGAACTTCAAAAGCGCAGCTACGTATTCTGCCCTTCAAGCTGGTGGATTTATGCTGATAGCAAGTAGTAAACAAACTCCCCCCCCCCCCCCCCCCCCCCCCCCCCCCCCCCCCCCCCCCCCCCCCCCCCCCNACTTCTTCATCAAGAACTGTATGCTGAACTTACATCTTATTCTAAATATCAACAAAATTATTGCTCCAGGTTGTATCTTCCACTTTTGGGTCCCAAAAACGATACCTTCCTACTTTACATTTTGCTTGTTTATTTAGCTACCTTGAGAAATCCAGTTACAAATGTGCTTCGCAAAATATGGACACTTAAGGGGACAGAGCATCTTCAGGCAGGTCATAGAAAAGGAAGCTTAATCCCACAATTACAGACACAAAAACAACATAAATACATATTACCACATATAGCAACAGGAGATCCAGTATAAATATTAAAAAGCTCCGACATAAAAAATCCAACTCCAACAAAGCCACAAAGCATATAACTAAGTACCTGACATTGTAATTGCGTCTTGACAACATCAAGCGGTGTTGTAATCAATGCCGCAGACGCCCCAGCTGCTGCACCAGCAGTGGCATGCACTATCAATCTTTCGTCACTTGCACTCTCTGGAGAAACCCCTAATAAACCCCGTTTTGCAGCCTCATAGGTAGAAAAATGCACAGCCGTATATGGGGCATTCATCAAGACTGTAGTTTTATACGAAGCATAAAAAGCCTTAAACCCTTCTTCCTTTAAAACCCTCTTCACACAATCCATTACACCTTTGTACGGACTATCACTCAACTGCAGCCTCTGTTTCACCATATCCATTGGCGTAAACACTGCATCACTTGCCATCGTGGCAAAAACACCTGAAATAGCATGTGCACCGGAATTATTCGGGTTCCCACCAGAAAAACTCTTCTTACAAATCTCATAAACAGAGAAGTAAACGGCATGGGCTGGGCCAGCACCAAGGCCCATAGCTCCAATACCACGGTAAAGTCCAGGAATCCCTTCGGATTTGAGAATTGAACCAAGGGCCGTACGGATACTGGCGTATTTAAGAGGACAAGAACCTAAGGCTTGCATTTGGGTTTTAATTGTATCTACGGGGAACATCGCCATGTGTTCCACCATGCCGGCGATTGAACCGGCGATCATGAACTGCCAGAAATGCAGCCCGTCGTGCGCCGGCGAAACGGCGACCTCCGGACGGTGATAATCAGGTGGTTGCGGCACTGACAAAAGGTCCGGTTTTTGAAATTTTGGGGAAGCATCGGTGGCCATGGATAGAAATTAGGGGAAATTACGAAAATTTTAGGGTTTCAGTTCCTCTCGGTTCGGGTTACGGGTTGTGTTCAATTGGATTCCTGCCGTTAGAGGATTAGCTGTTCAGAGGGAGGATTAGGGCTCAGAGAGAGGATAGAAAGCTGAAAGCTTTTTTGTGAGATTTTTGGGCAGGGTTTGAGGAGGAAGAAAGGAGTTGCGGTTAGGTTTAGGGTTCCAAAATTTTGGGGATTTTGCTCCAACTGTTGACTTTCCTAATTTAATTTAACTAACAATAGTTCTTTCCTTTTTTCATTATAGCGAGGGTGCAAGGTAAATTTTTGCTCGCACCTCCACTCCAACATGTTCCTTTTTTACTACTTCTTTTTTAAGAAAATAATATTATATAATCGCCTTTAAAATTATAATTAAAACTTATATTTTTATATTTTACATCAAAAAATTATATACTTTTGCGGCTGTTTGCCGCAGGTTAAAGTGATTTTTGCCCATTTCTTTTCTAACGATAGTGTGCGGCAAATTTGTTCATACCTAAAGTCCAATAATATATGTGTTATGTTCAACATCAATATATACTTTCATGTATCAATTTATGTGAACATGTTTATTCTGTATGGAGTTGAAGAAAAAATAAAAATTTATTGAATTTATAGTTCTAAATAAATTAAAAAGGGATTCAGAATATTTGTTTGGTTATAAAAGCTTCTTATTAATGGTAGAATTAAAAAATTTAGATAAATTATTTTTAAATTTAGAAAGGGATCATTCTTTTTAGAACTGAAAAGGAAATAGGTTCACATAAGCTGGAACGGTGGGAATAGTGAATAACTTTGTCTTTCAAAAGTTTACTAACTTGGCAGTCTAGCTTCAAATTGATTTTAAACGAAAATAAAATACCTTTTTTCTAATATATTTTAAATTTCAGTGTTCAAACACGACATTTTTGACTAAAAAGGAATAATTTCAGTCATCCACGCACCCTTTAATAACACAAAAAGGACTTTTAGAGCTATTGAATGTCGACATATATGTTTTTTTCATTTTCATTACTCTTTTCTTCTGGAATGAAACAAGACTGCGATGAGATGATTTCTGAACAACGATACGGTGCAGATTTGCATTGTGATAATATGGTTGATAATTTAATTATATTTCTTTTTAGCTGTGAGTCTATTAGAAACAGACTTTTTATCCTCACAAAGTAGGATAATATTTGCGTACACATTATTTTTTCTAGACCCATACGATTATAATATTGAGTATATTGTTATTGTTAGTTGATAGTGTAAAAGTCATAGTAGTAATTTTCGTTTGGTTTTGTCACTTCTTGCATCTTCAATATAGGAAATTGAATTGAAGTGACTATACGGAATTCTATATTTTGCGAAGACACATTGCTTATCTAAAAATATATTTTTCAATAGAATTTCGAAACTTTCAGAGTTAGGGATCAACAATAAAATGGTTCTTGTGGTTGTGGGAACTCGTATTAATTTGCTAACGTCAATAAAATGGCAGTCCGATGCACTAAGCTCTCGTTATGTGCGGGGTATGAGGACGGGGATGTACCATAAGAGTCCATTATACGCAGTCTTATCTTGTATTTCTGCAAGACGCTATTTTTACGGGTAGAACTCCTGATCTCCCGATCGCATGACAACAACTTAACCAGTTACACCAAGACTTTCTTCAAACGTCAATGTGTTCTCATTTGAAACATAAGTTTGAAGGACTAATTTGCAAACGTCGATGAGTATTTCCTATTTAATCTTCACTTTGAAAGGAAGATTAATAATCCAAGTGTCGAGAAAGGGAATAGAGCTGAAAAGAAGCAAAGTGGATAACGAAGTAGTTGTTCGTCATCCTACGTGCAAGTAACTAAAACTTTGATGATGACAAAGAGATCACTATAAAACGATAGAAGTGTAGAAAGTTCAGACATGCCACGTCAATGTAAAGAAAAGACAAAGCGAGAAACGTAATTAGCTCAACCGATAAATCAAATTGCATGAGATATTAAGCCTACAATATTAATTATTTATATTGAAAATGTAATTATCAAAAAGTTTCTGAGTAATTAACTGAGCAGTTTCCGATTGAGATGGGATTACACCAAGGTTCTACGCTCAACCCGTTCTTATTTGTTCTGGTGATGAACGCGGTAACACACCATATTCAAAGGGACGTGCCATAGTATATGTTATTCACCAATGACATAATTTTGATTGATGAGTCGAGAATCAATATGAACGAGAGGTTGGAGGTCTGGAGACGGGCTCCTGAGTCTAAGGCTTTCAAGCTGAAGACGAAATACCTGGAGTGTAAGTTCAGCACTGAGCCGAGGGAAGTGGGCGTGGAAGTGAGGCTTGAATCACATGTCATCCCAAGTAGTGGCAATTTCAAGTATTTTGGGTCGGTTATCCAGAGGGGACAGGAGATCGACGAGGATGTCACACACAGTATTAGGGTGGGGTGGATGAAGTGGAGGTTGGCATCTAGAGTCCTGTGTGACAAGAGAGTGCCACCGATACTGGGAAGTTTTACAAAGTGGTGGTTAGACCGGACATGATGTATGTGATGGAATATATTTAGCAGCAGAAGCAAATACAGCATCATATTCACGTGTAATCTAAACAATTAGCACATATAGAGATTAATCGAATTACCTCTTAAAGCGTAAACACAGCAAATCTATATCGTTCTCCAGTTCCAGAGTTGCAACGCCTCAGCAGTCTTTCACAGTCTTTTACTGTTTTACCCAAACAATATCCGGAAACAGTGAAGTTTGGGTGGGCAAAATTCTAACAGAAATCGTGGGTTATTTTTTTTTTTCTATAAAAAACTTCCAGCCACATATGATATATATATAAAGCTGCATTTTTAGGTCAAAAAACCTTTTCCATAACCTGTTAGGTTTTCTTCTTCCACTAAGTAAAAGTTTCCTTTATTTTCTATTATTTAGGCACAATAGAGACCGCAGAATTTAATTAACAAGGCTTCCTATTATGATTAATTTCGAAATTATGAAATTAATTTCCATCATAATAAATTACGAATTATTTCACTAAAAATTCGTAATTGTACTCCTTAGTTCAATTTCGAAATTCTTCCATAAAACCTTATTTAACTCCTCATGTTAAGATTTAGATATCAATCAAACAAATTAAATTACCGACTATTTAATTTATTGATCACTTCCTTTAGACTTACACTTAACTTATTTCATGTATCAGATACAAAATCCACCGGCCGGGTTTACACATGAAAACTTATAAGCTTTCATAAAGGAGTATCATCAATCTCATAATCGAGACATGGATTCTCTCAACTAATTATTACTTCGCCAATGTATATTATTATTATCCAATTTACCAGGCTTATTGACTCACGAAAGAATCTCGCCTTTTAATAAATCAAAATAACAAGTGACATACACAACTTATAATAATTATATCAAGATTAAGAGTATAAGTACATTAAATGGACTAGAGAAATTATTTTATAAAGTCAGTATAAAATACTTATCTCTACTTGATCCGTTCAATACATATAAAATGTACTAGCACAAGAAGTTGGAATTAGACCATTCCCATAATCAAGATAAATTACATTTAATCTTGTGCTACAACCATTCTGATGGTTTGTCCAATTCCATCATTAGATTGTGAACATTAACTTTATGACTTACAAGAACCGATGATATAATCTTCCGTGTATAAGCTAGACTCTATACACTAAATCATCTACTATGTAAGGAATGGACACACAAACCAATACATGATATATTTAAAATGAAACTTTATTAAATTTAAACAAGTAAATAAATAATTGTTCCATAAAGAATACTATGACAATACGCATGGGTTATAGTATATCCTAACAATCTCCCACTTAGACTTATAACTATGCGTCTACAATTTTGACACCCATTCCTTCTACATGTTTATCAAAAGTCTTCTGTGGTAAGCTCTTAGTAAACGGATCCGCCAAGTTGTTCTCTAACACAATCTTGATGACCAGTACATCCCCTCTCTGCACTATATCACGAATTAAATGATATTTACGCTCAATGTGCTTTGCCCTTTTATTGCTTCGTGGCTCCTTCGAATTTGCAATCGCACCACTATTATCACAATAAAATGTAATTGGTGCTTGAGTCGAGGGAACCACACCCAATTCTCTCAGGAAGTTTCCGAGCCAAACCGCCTCTTTGGCTGCCTCAGAGGCTGCCACATATTCGGCTTCCATGGTGGAATCAACAACACAAGTTTGCTTGATACTCCTCCAATTTATGGCTCCACCTCCAAGAGTAAACACATTACCTGAGGTAGACTTTCTAGAATCTCTGTCTGATTGGATATCCGAATCAGTTAACCCAATGGGCACAAGGTCATCCGAATGGTAGATCAGCATGTAATCCCTATTCCTTTTCAGGTACTTGATTATATGCTTAACCGCCGTCCAATGCTCTTTCCCAGGATTAGACTGAAATCTGCTAACAACTCCAACGGCAAAGCAGATATCAGGCCTACTGCATAACATAGCATACATGAGACTCCCCACAGCTGATGCATAGGGGACCGCCTTCATCTTTTCTATCTCTTCATCAGTCTTACGAGATTGATCTTTAGATAGAGAAATTCCATGTCTGAAAGGAAGAAATCCTTTCTTGGAATCATGCATGCTAAACCTGGAGAGTATTGTATCAATATAAACAGTCTGGGATAAGCCTAATATCCTTTTCTTGCGATCTCGCAAGAGCTTGATCCCAAGAATATGAGCCGATTCTCCCAAATCTTTCATATCAAAGTGTGTGGACAACCACTGTTTAACTGAATTCAACATGCCCACATTATTTCCTATGAGCAATATGTCATCTACATATAAGATCAAAAATGCCACTTTGTCCCCATCCCACTTTTTGTATACACAAGGCTCGTTGAGACATTGATCAAAACTAAATGTTTTAATCGCCTTGTCAAAACAAGTGTTCCATGCCCTAGATGCTTGTTTCAATCCATAAATGGACCTTTTAAGCTTATACAACATGTGTTCTTTGCCACGTTCCACGAAACCGTCTGGTTGCATCATATAGATGCTCTCATCAAGACTTCTATTAAGAAAGGCTGTCTTGACATCCATTTTCCAAATCTCATAATTATCATGAGCAACAATAGATAAGAGAATCCTTATAGACTTAAGCATGGCTACCAGCGAGAAGGTTTCCTCATAATCGATCCCTTCTTTCTGAGTGAACCCTTTCGCTACAAGCCTTGCTTTAAAAGTTTGTACTTTTCCGTCTACACCTCTCTTTTTCTTATAGATCCACTTGCATCCAATGGGTTTAAGCCCATCAAGTGGTTCTACAAGATCCCAGACTTGATTAGAGTAGATAGACCCCATCTCTAATTTCATAGTAGCAACCCACTTATCGGCATCTTTATCATGTAGTGCTTGGTCGTAATTTACAGGTTCGGAAGTATGCTCCTCAGGGATCCTATCATATGATTCTCCCAAGAGCGTATAACAAAATGGCTGTCTTATTACTCTCCCACTATGACTACGCACTACATCACTTGCAACTACATCATTTTGATTATGTGGTTGAACCACAATCTCATCAGGAACCTGAGTCACCATGCTATCCACAGGGATATCAACGACGTCTTCCTGTTGTGCAGTTCGCTCAACATAACTCCCACTACTTTGTGGTAATATGACGTCGGACACTTGTTCTTGCAGTACATTAAGTATATTGACATTTCTCCCACTACTAAAATGCAATGGTATGTCAAGATCGACTTCAGGGGTTTTCATCTGGTCGTTTTGTTTATCAGATGACTGAGTTTTCATTCCTTTGCTAAGTTCCTGTAAAATAATTTTACTTCTAGGAACGTGATTCATCAAATAGTCCTCTTCAAGAAACTTGACATTTGTGCTAACAATTACCTTCTTTTCTTGAGGACAATAGAATAAACTACCTTTCCTCCCTTTTGGATAGCCTACAAACACGCACACATCCGTTCTAGCCTCCAATTTATCCGTTTTCCCTTTTAACACATGTGTTGGACAACCCCAAACTCGAATATGCCGCAGACTAGGCTTGCGCCCAGTCCACAATTCTGTAGGGGTCAAAGGTACAGACTTTGAAGGAACTAAATTCAGAACGTAATTTGTTGTTTCTATGGCATGTCCCCAAAAGGACGCTGGCAAAGTGGTATAACTCATCATAGATCCAACTATTTCCATAAGGGTCCTATTCCTCCTTTCAGCTACACTATTTTGTTGTGGTGTTCCAGGTGCAGACAATTGAGATGTAATCCCATATTCTGATAAATAACCAATGAATTTCGCAAAGAGGTACTCACCACCATGATCAGATCGCAGTGTCTTGATATGCTTATTATGTCATTTTTCAGTCTCAGCCTTAAATTCCTTGAACTTTTCAAAGCATTCAGACTTTCATCGCAACAAATAAACATATCCATATTTTGAGTAATCATCTATTAAAGTCACAAAATATTCAAAACCACCTCTTGCCTGGACGTTCATTGGACCACATAAATCAGAATGAAATAATTCTAATTTATCACTTGCTCGATTTCCTTTTGAGGGGAAATTTCATTTTGTCATTTTTCCTTCTAAACAAGATTCGCATGTTGGTAGTGCCTCCACTTTCAATGAACTTAAAGGTCCATCTTTGACCAACCTTGAAATTCTGTTTAGATTTATATGACCCAAACGCAAGTGCCATAAATATGTTTCACTCAACTCAGGAGAACGTTTTCTCTTATTTGGTAAATCAACATAATTCAGTTCTTTAGTGTGTAACGGTTTAGGAATAGAGTCAACAACAAAAAGACCATTAATCAATGTAGTCGAAGAGAGATAACGTCTATTATGAGTAATAACACATTTATTAATGTCATGACAATTAAAATCATAACCATCTCTCATAGCGCTAGAAACCGAAATTAAATTCCTTCTAACGGAAGGTACATATAATGTGTCTTTTAAAGCTAACACTCTACCACTACCAAACAAAATACTAATATTTCCTAATGCTAAAGTTGGGGCTGCCGAACCGTCTGCTTGATAAACATTGATTTCTCCTCTACTTAGATGTCGCGTTACATGAAACCTCTGCAAATAAGTGCAGATATGATTAGTGGCTCCTGAATCTACACACCATGACATGGTAGAAACATCCGCTAAAAATGTTTCAACGACAAGCAGATGTAAATTACGTAAATCACCTGGTTTATTTTTCAGCTTGGCTAGATAAGTTGGACACTGCTTCTTATGATGCCCGGCTGCTTGCAGTGATAACACTTGCCCTTAGCCTTTTTCACACCAGCAATTGCGCCACCAACAGAGGGTTTTTGAGCCTTTTTCTTTTTCTGCCCGCCTCTCGGCTTAGAAGAAGAACCTGCCTCAAAACTCAATGCCACAGGAGGAGCTTGTTACTTGATAATAGTCTCTGCCGACTGCAGCTCATTCAGCAATTTCGCAAGGGACAAATCCATCTTGTTCATATTATAATTCAGGTGAAACTACTGAAAACTGTCAGGCAAAGTCTGCAGGATCATTTCAACCTGCGTGTCCTTATCAATGTTGGCTCTAAGGACCTCCAGTTCATTCAGAAGACTCATCATCTTCAGAACATGGTCCCTAACCGATGAACCTTCAACCATTTTGGCGTTCAGAAGAGCTTTCATGGCAGTTTGCTTAGCCGCACGATTCTGATCTCCAAACATTTCTTTGATATTTTCCATAATGTCATAAGCAGACTCCATCGACTAATGTTGATGTTGCAGAACATTCGACATGGATGCCAGAATGTAACACCGCTCCATCTCATCAGCCTTGATCCATTTCTGGTAAGCCTTTTGTTCATCATCTGTAGCATCATCTCCAGGTTTTTCTGGACATACCTCATCGAGTACAAATTTGTACTCTTCAGCAATTAGGACAATATCTAAGTTCCGTTTCCAATCAACATAATTCGGACCCTCAAGTTTGTTTTGAGTAAGAATAACAGTAAGGGGATTGAAAGCAGTCATTGTTAATCTGGGAGACAATTAATTAAATAGATCAAAATCAGTTTGTATTATTTGAATATTAAAATTTCAAAACACACTATATATATAAAATCTATGCACCTTGAACAACAAATTTCGATGGGAAAGAAGTGATTCTTGCAATATACATATATAATGACATATTATTCACTCCATAAATTTAAACAGGTCATACTCAGATGGAGAGTAAACTGTTTATTTAAGCCAAGTGATTATCAACATTGAACATATATTAGTTCCATTGAACCAACATGCATACTCAGATGGAGAGTAAATACAAGTAATCAATGACTAGTATAATCTAGTGATTATTCATAATGTTTTTATCCGTTATGGAAGAAGACTTATGTCAACGTGAAAAACATTATATCATTATAGTTTAACCTCGGAGACCATAAGAATTAATCCCTACGACCAATGGAATTAAAAACAACCAAGAAAAGTTTTTTGAAAAAAATTTCAAAATTTTAAAAAAAAAACATCAAAAGCACCATCTAAACGACCCCGAAAGCCCAAAAAACGGCTTGCATCATGAGCGAAGCTGATGTGTATTTCTCACTGGGCCGTTTCGCATGGACCTGCCAAGTTTCAGGTCAATCGGAGTCTGTCAACTAGTTGACCTCCGATTTTTTGCCCAATTCGGCCAAAAATTGTTCATACGTTTTTCATGGAAAAATTCAATTTTCAGATTATTCTAACTAAATATCACCAATAATAAACAAATATTTCAAGCTTTCAGAATAATTACAACAACCCATAATAGATAATCACGCCAAAAACAGTGCAGGTTTTCAGAAAAACAATCTTTGTATGTAATTCAAAACTTGCATATTAAACATGGCATTAATCCTTATGGTTCATCCTAATCATTTAATTAGACGTGAGTAGACTCTGATACCAATTGATGGAATATATTTCGCAGCGGAAGCAAATACATCATAATATTCACATGTAATCTAAACAATTAGCACATATAGAGATTACTCGAATTACCTCTTGAAGCGTGAACACAA
>ML312481.1:0-29587 GCA_005239505.1 Nicotiana paniculata
TTTATTTATGTGCCTTACATACTCGGTACATTATTCGTACTGACGTCCCTTTTGCCCGGGGACACTGCATTTTATGCCCGCAGGTCCCGATAGACAGGTCGAGAGCCCTCCAAGTAGGCTATCAGCTCAGCGGAAGATGTTGGTGCGCTCAATTTGCTTTGGAGTCGCTTGTTTGGTTAGTATGATTTAAACGTGTATTGTTTGGTATGGCGGGACTCTGTCCCAACCTTTATGACATTTATGTACTCTTAGAGTCTTGTAGACATATGTCGTATACGTGAAATATTGTACGGCCTTGTCGGCCTATGTTTTTGAGTTTATAAATGATTATGTTGGCCCATTAGGCTCGTATGTCACGTGTATATGATGATGTAATAAGAAGGATACATTACGTTGGTGCTCGCCTGAGTAAGGGTAGCGGGTGCCCGTCGCGGCCCATCGGTTTGGGTCGTGACCAAGCTTAGTTTATGAGTGGTGATTTATGGTGGAATCTCTGTTCATGTTAGTTTTGAGGAATTGAACTAGTCTTCCCCTAAGCTCGGGAGCTAGCCCCGTGCCCAAGTTTACCTTTCGTTCGGGCTGGTATTCCGTCAATGTGATTTGTTCCATCTCTTTGACTGTCGACTTGGTGGCTTTGGAATCATCTGGGACTATGAATGATCGAGGTACCCCATAATCACCATCATTGTCAGTCCCCAACTTTTCTGATTGGGTCGAGGCCGGTGTCTGTGGTTGCTATTTGGCCTCTTGTTTTCCCTTCACATCTGATCCATTTGTTGATGAGAGTGCCGATATTGGTATCACTTCGTCGACTGCAGACATTTCCTTGGTCGCGGGTTTCTCCCCGTAGACCGTTTTAACTCCCTCTGGTGTCGGGAACTTCAGAACCTGGTGAAGGGTCAAGGGTACTGCCCTCATGTTGTGGATCCATGACCTCCCGAACAGGGTGTTATACCTCATGTCGCCCTCGATCACATGGAACTTCGTCTCTTGGATGGTCCCCGCCACGTTCACGGGAAGAGTTATTTCTCCTTTGGTGGTTTCGCATGCCATGTTGAAGCTGTTAAGCACTCGGGCCGCGGGCACAGCTTGATTCAGTAGGCCGAGCTGCTTTACGACCCTCGATCGAATGATGTTGGCTGTGCTACCTGAATCAATCAAAACACGTTTAACTTGAGTCTTATTCATAAGTACAGATATTACCAATGCGTAGTTATGGGGTTGCACGATCCCCTCTACATCCTCGTCATTGAAAGAGAAGTTTCCTTCTGGTACATAATCCCAAGTTCGCTTCTCCCTTGTAATCGACACATTGGTGCACTTAAATGCTGGTCCTTGAGGATTATCGACCCCTCCAACAATCATGTGGGTCACGTGTTCTGGCTCTTCTTTCTCGTTTTGTCTGTTCGAATCTCTGTTTCTGAAGTGGTTCTTGGCTTGATTGCTTAAGAATTCACGAAGGTGCCCCTCGTCGAACAACTGGGCTACTTCCTCCCTTAGTTGTCTGCAATCTTCCGTTCTATGGCCATGGGTGCCATGATACTTACACATTTGATTGGGATATCTCTGGGATGGATCGGTCTACAGAGGTCTAGACCATCTTGTTTACTTGATGCGTCCGATGGGTGATATGATAGCTGATGCATCAATGTTGAAATTATATTCTGACAATCGTGGTGCTTCTTTGGGCTCGACATTCCTGTCGAAGCCATTCTTGTTCATGAGTCCTCGAGAGCTTTGTCCCTGATCATTTCTCCTCTCACCTCGAATGGGTAGAATCCAGGTCCATTGTTTCTTCGATCTCCATTATATGGCTGGTAACGATCCCTATCAACGTGTCTGATATGATAAACTGACCCGGAAGGAGCCCCCAACTGGTCATCTTCTACCCTAATCTTGGACTGGTACCGATTATGCACATTGTCCCAGGTGACAGATAGGTATTTGATCAAGTTCTGCTTTAGTTGTTGCGAAGCCACCGAGCTTCGTACATTTAATCCTTGAGTGAAGGCCTGAACAGCCTAATCATCGACAACCGGAGGTAGATCCATACGTTTTATCTGGAATCGAGACACAAACTATTTGAGCATCTCGTTATCTTTCTGCTTTACCTTGAAGAGGTCTGATTTCCTAGTCTCGACCTTTATAGCTCCGGCATGTGCTTTAACGAAGGAATTTTCAAGCATGGTAAAAGAATCAATGGAGTCGGGTGGAAAATTATGGTACCATCGTCCTCCAAATCGTTCCCTTTAATCGCACATATGTGTAAGAAGTGACATGCTCATTGGGGTCAGTCGTTCCATTGTACTTGGGAATTTCTGGCATGCTGAACTTCTTGGGAATTGTTTTAGGAGCCGCGCTCGGGGGGAAGGGATTTTGCACGAACTTTTTTTTAATCCAAACCCTTCAAAATCGGTGGTGCTCCCGGAATTTAATCAACTCTAGAGTTATAGGTTTCCACTTGTTTGTCATTTGCTTCAATCTTCTTCTCCCCCGATTCAACTCGCTTTGTTAGATCCTCGAGCATCTTTAAGATAGCAGGGTCGGCCCCTAGTTCATTCTGTTTGATCTTCTTGACACCGATCCGGCCCTATGAACAACTTCCTACGATGGCTCGGGCTCGGCCATGCTCGGTGCATGATTCTGGTTTTGGAGTTGTGCTATTGCAGCTTGTTGAGCCTGCAACATTTCGATTATAACTCGAAGGCTAATCCCTCCTTCTTCGCCGCCATGCGCGCTCTGACCGGCTGATCGAACGTCTCTGTGGACGCTATTCTCGGGGTCGACGGCCAGATTTGCATTGATGGCAACATGGGAACTGCGTCGATTGGGTCTACGGCCGGGACTCCATCGAGGTCAACTAGAGGTAATTCGTTCCCTGGGGCGGCTATGTTGTCGTTTTCACCGTGGAAACCAAGGCATTTGTCCATGTGTGTAGGTGCTGATTGAGAGTTCGACATGCTGATCCTGGGACCAAAGATACTCACAAGATTAAGTATAAAATAGTGTGTGTTACGAAAGTTAGTACCAGACAATCACTATTATCCTTATCCCCACGGTGGACGCCAAATTGTTTACCCTAAAATGGATAATAATTGAATTTATATGTGGTTTTAAGGATACATGATCTCACTTGGCATAAACTGAGAAAATCTGAAGATATGCAGATTGATATTAAAATTGATTATAAAGAAAAATAAAGCAAACCAAATGAGACGTGCAGCTCTGTCCCTCGAGACAGAATACCCTCGAACCAAAGGAATGAGCAGAGTGAATTATGAACAAAATAACAGAGTAATAAGAGCTTAAAGAATAGTATATTGCTTTGAATTGCGTGAATATAATGTCTTTACAATTGATTAGAACACCTTTATATAGTAGGGGAGTTCTATTTATGGTATAATTCAAAATACAATAAGAAATCTCATGATTGGATAATTAATCGACTTCATCTTGATACGTGCTGAGATTTTCGCCGTGATCCTTGCTCGATCTCGTATATTACAGCTTACCATTATTTAACCAAGTAAACCTCCATTAGTCTCGCTCGATCTCCGTTCTGCTTGGTCTTGATCTCGGCCGATCTTACCTTTGGTCGGTCTCTAAATTAAAAGTTTGGTAATCTAACTTCGTGCTGAGGCTCGACATCACTTGAGGCTGAACCGTAGCCAATCATGATCCAACCTCGATTAGTCATACAAAGGGCAGGTCCGTTCTGACTGTAAACAAATACCATAATACGCCATGCACATTAAGCAAAATCATGACAATGATTTACAAACCTAACATTCTTTAACATTCAGGGACCTTTGATATTTTTGCATATGCGAGTCTTGCATAGCTTATGTAATAAGTTAGTCGAGGGATATATATCATAGTATTTTATGCGGAATAGAATATAGAATAACAATATATGTATTAGCTAAAAAAATGATAAAATTAACTAAAGAAAAAAAGCTTTTAAAATAGGACATTTTTGGATAACAATCTCCATATTATTATTCACGACATATAATAATAATCCATGTATAATTAGTCCATGATCCAAATGACCTCTACTAATTCCACCCCTTAAGACCAACTTCATTTTATATTTTTTTCCTCTAGCATAAGTATCCTCGAACTTAGTGGATAGAGAAAACTAGAAACATCTGCAGTTACCAATTTTCGATTAATGTAGTTTGTCGAAATAATAGCATGTTTGGTCAAGCTGGAGAAATCAACTTATTTTGAGAAGTATTTTTTCACGAAAAAAGTACTTTTAGATAGAAGTAGTTTGTGTTTGGCCAATCACTCTGAAAAGCACTTTTGAGCAATAATTTGTATTTGGCCAAGCTTTTCAGAAAGTGCTTTTATGTATCAAATTACGAACAAGGACATGAATAGATTTACTTAATTGTTAATCTTATAAGTAAATAAATAATCTCAAAAATTTGTTATTACAGGCAATAATTAAATATTTTTAGTTTATTTAAGTAAAATATGAAAATAAAATTTAAAAATTACTTAATTCTCTTAATATAAGTTAAATATATTAAAAATCATTCAACAAATATAAAATCGTTCACCCCTAAAGTCACTATATATTAGAAACCTATCCTAAAAATAATAAAAAATATTTATATTAATATCCTAAGTATTAGGTTTAATGGTTATTTTTGTATATACTATAGTTTATTAAGGATATTCTTGGTAAGAAGAAAAGTCAAAACTGCTTCTGCTTCTGCTTCTGCGAAGAAGCTACTTTATTCTGCTTCTCAGAAACTGCTTCTGCTTCTTCCCAAATGTACTTTTTTTTACCCAAAAAAGCTTGGCCAAACACCTCAAGTTAGGAAAAAAGTGCTTTTGAAGAAAAAGCACTTTTGGCCTCTTGAGAAGCTTGGCCAATAAAGCTGTAATGTGGGCTGGGCCCGGGCCTAAATTGGCCAAGTGGGCCGGGCCCAACTGGTCTCGGGCTTCACGGGCCTATATGTTGTAACCGGCCTGGGACGATCCTAAACCCATATGGTCCCAGGTTAAGTGGGCCGGACAATTTTTTTTAAAATTTTTTTTATCTAAGGAAATATCTTGTAAAATATATTATATAATTGTGACTTAAATCTTGTAATTCATATTTAAACACAAAAAAATTGTAAAAAGATATTCAAGAGAATGCGTTATAATTTTTATTATTATGACATTAATAAAAAATGGCAATATCTTTCGTAGTCTTCCTCCCCCTCAATGGAATGAGCACAACAAGGTGCTAATACCACCATTGAAAGGAAAAAAACTAATCAAAATGTGCCAAATATAAGTTACATATTAGTTTACATTGTATCTCTTACAAATTTCATAAATCCTTCAAGGTCCGGAGGAATTTCCGTTGGTGGTGGCGGAAAAGAAGCTTGTTCATCACCGCTTCTGGGCGAAGCAGCATCCTCCGCAAGTTCATCTAGCATTTCTTCGTGAGCTTCGTCTACCTCTGGTTGTGATTCAGCAAGTCCAAAGTTTCTTAGTTCCGAACGGATCCAATCTCTGAAGAGTAATGATTTTTCCAAGCTCTCCCTCATAGACGCTCTATGATCATCGAGTTGAAGTCTTGCTTGACTTAAAGCGCTCTCCGATGCCACTGTTGAAGCTTGAATAGTTAAAATGTCTCGATCCATCCTTGAAAGAACCGGATAGTGTTTTTCTTTGTCCTTCCACCATTCCAAAATATTAAAGGAGCCTTCGGGATTCAATTCTTAAAGTCCCTACAACAAATACACTTGAAGCTCATTTAGTTGTGGACAATCACTAGCCATGGAACCTTGAGAACCCCTGAAGTCCGCCCAAGCACTAAGTGCTCTTACTCCCGCAGTTCTTTTAGATGATTGCGAACTAGAAGAAGTAGGAGTTGGAACATTTGGTCTAGCTTGATCTAAGGCAAGTTGATAAGCACTATATATAGTTAGAGCATTTATTTTAGTTGGGGCTATTGCTTCCGGAAGTGTAGACAATTTCCCATCTTCAAGTGCTAAACCATTAGAAAATTTTTCATACTAAAATTGAGGACCTCCTAATTTCATAGTAGGATTTAACAAGGCAACAACACCATAAATAGGGGGAATAGGGAGAAAATATTTTTTAAACTTTTGTCTCATAGAATCAATAGCAAGTTCATAAATAACCCTACCCTCTGAAAATTGATTAAACAAGGCAGCAAATTTTGCAAGACAAACTAAACAGTTAGAAATAGTAGGATAATATTGCCCAGATAATTCATTTGTAGCAATATGAAATTTTTATAAAAATTCTACAAGCATTTTAACATTAGCCCAATCCTGATCTGTAAGGTGCTCATCATCATCAGCTACATGAGCATTAAACGTTGAGTTTATTGGGTTTCTATATTCATATGCAACAACTAAACTTTCATACAAGTAATTCCATCTAGTTGGACAAGGTTTAGGAACCTTTCTTTCTCTTAGGCCAAATTCATCGCATCTTTTAAAAAATTCTCTAAGTCTACTTCTACGGTTAGAATAAAAAAGCCAGTTAAGAGTCATTTTGACCTTTTAAATTTCAACATTTAAAATTCTCATACCATCACCGACAATTATCTTAAGTAAATAATTTCCTCTTTGTTTTCCCCCAAATATCATAAATCCACAATTGCTTCTTTATTTTTCCCAAAATATCTTATCACTTCAAAGTCATGAAAAAAAAACATTTAACAATTTAGCATGCGCATACGGGATAAGGACAACCGGCCTGAGGCATCATAATAATCATCTTTGTGCACAGCCGAGGGTCGAACGACCCGAACCATAATATTTCTTTCAATCTCGTCGTGGAATACGACCCGCTCCCAGAGAGTGGGGGAAATAACACTCCGCTCGCGGAATGTAAATTGCGAAGCGGTCACATACAAACATGCACAATCAACAATCTACCCCGAATACGTCGGGAACACAAATACTCAAGTAAATGACCGATTTCTCTTTTAAAACCACAAAATAGTATTTAAAGTTTTTTTCGAAATTCACTTGTCAAGTTTTTATAATGTTTAATAATAAAACCTTATCTGGAAATACAATTGCCCGCGAAGGAAATCTATTCTCTTTTTAGATGCTTAAGAAAATAAACTCTAATCTTCTTTAGTCATTCAATTAATATTTCAATTATATTAGCAGTCTAATATTACAGACAAGATCACAGGTACAACATGTAAGGCATGCTAGTGGGTCCTAGGCTACCCGGAGATGGCATAATAGTAGCTACGCACAGACTCCCGTCACCTCGTGCGAGCATAGCACCCGCAGATAGTAAGACATACTTAATTAGTTCACCTAGGGGGACAATTCACCCTCACAAAGTTAGAAAGGAGACTTACCTCGCTCCGAAATTCCAATACCGGCTTCCAAGCCCTTCTGACGACTCCAACGAATGCACATTCCCCCAAAACTATCCAAACAACGACAAACCAATGAAAATATATTCTAATACTTGCAACAATTCCAAATTATATAATGCCCCAACTCCGCTCAGTGAAATGACCAAAATGCCCTCGGTCCCACGTGCCTGGAAATCCAAAATTTCTCGAAGATATATTCTACCAGTAGCGTTACTAACTCAAATATACAATTTACTCAAATATTCATGCTCAATTCGTGGCTAAAACTCCAAAATACCATTTTCTAGGTTTCTTTAAGATTTTCCAAATTTTCCTCAATTTCCCCTACCAAATCTATGTAATAATCTTGTATTTAATTCAAAAACGTGAAGAAATTACTTACCTTGCGATCCTTGACGAAATCCTCTCCTTGAAGCTCCTCCAAATCGCCCATAGCATGTGAAAATAGATGGAGAAATATCCAAATTCTCGCTTAAAAACAATCTGCCCAGGCCTATTTCCGCATCTGCGGTCCCCTTATCGCACAGGTGCGCCCAAATATCCCGCACCCGCGGACTCCTTGGATCCAACACAATTTCGCACCTGCGGTGCCCTTATCCGCACCTGCGGCTCCGCATCTGCGGCCAAATCCTCGCAGGTGCGGTCACACCAGATGACAGCAACCTTCAGTTTTCTTCAACTTCAAATATTGATCCGTTAACCACCCGGAATCCACCCGAGGCCCCCGGGACCCCGTCCAATTATATCAACCTGTTCCAAAACATAACGCGGACTTGCTTGAGGCCTCAAATCACATCAAACAACATCGAAACCACGAGTCGCACCCAATTCCCAACTTTATGAATTTAGAAATTTCCAACTTCTACATCTGATACCGAAACCTATCAAATCACGTCCGATTGACCCCAAATTTTGCACACAAGTCATATTCAACATTACGGACCTGCTCCAACTTTCAGAATCACATTCAGACCTTGATATCAAAATTTTCACTTCCAGTTGGATTTCTCAAAAACCTTCAAATTTCTATCTTTAGCCAAATGATTCCAAAATGACCTACGGATATCCAAATTCACTTCTGATCGCGCTCCCAACTCAAGAATCACCATACGGAATTGTTCCCAGACTCGGAATCCCAAACGGACCTCAACATCACTGAAATGCGCTTCAGGCCAAACTTAGGAAATTTCTTCAAAAATGTTGACTTCCACAATATACGTCGAAACACTCCCGGGTTATCCAAAATCGGATCTAGACATACGCCCAAGTCCAAAATCATCATACGAACCTGTAGGAACCTTCAAATTCTGATTCGAAGGTCGTTTACTCAAGATTCCAATCTTAGTTGATTCTTCCAACTTAAGGCTTCTAAAATGAGAACTTTCTTTCCAAATCAACTCTAAACTTCCCGAAATTCAATTCCGACCACACTTACAATTCATAATACCTGAAATGGAGCTGCTCACGACTTCAAACCGCTGAACGACGCGCTAGAGCTCAAACGACCGGTTGGGTCGTTACATTCTCCCCCACTTAAACCGATGTTCGTCCTCGAAAGTGCCAAGAACTGATCTGGAGTTATCTGAAATCACTGTTTAACACCTCGAGCACCTGCCCGCGCTACCACAACCCAGCTGAGCACATTAGCTTGATCAGATCTGAAGATTTCTTCTTTCATCCATATAATAAGCTCAGAACCTAGTTCCATCACTTGAAATTCTCTGCCAGGACTAGTTCCAATACATAAACACCGTATCATCCACCACCCGATATACCAGGACATGACTGCATACTTTTGTTGAATCAGTACCATGCACCGCATAACTCATCATCTGACCACAACGACATCCCCTGAAGCTAAATAGCCAAAATTCCACGAATCTGATGCTCCCAATGCACCTCATGATATATATACATACATCCTGCTATAATGTTGACGATACCACCACAACGGAGGAGATGTGCATAAATTCATACCCAACTACAGAGTTAACAAATCCTTGAATACCTCATCTTGACTAGAACCATCACTTCATTATGAACCTGAATAATGGTATTTTTTCTCTAATATACACTTCACATAACCTTATCTCACTGATCCCTGATCCGATAATCCCGTCTCACCCAGTATGAACTGCTCAGACAACAAAGTACCCCAACATGACCAACAGCCTCACATGATACCACATTGTGCCAATAGGCCATAACTCGAACAGAATAAATAAGAAATGACTCAGGAAGGGACTATTCAACTCACGCAACTAATATGAACTTTTCTCAGAAATTAGGAAATAAAACATAAGAAAAATAAATACATATTAACCCTTCTCATCATCACACAGTTGCGGCGTGCAACCCGACCCAAATAACATACTCGTGGCGGCGTGCCACCCGATCCCATCATAAAACTCACATAAGGAAATATACACGGAGCTGAATCGCTCACTATTACACAAATTACTGAATATCGATCATAAGCACGCTAAGTGCATAATACCATCATGGGGAGACTGCTAAAGCCGCATGATACAAAACTCAAGCACAACTGAGGTGCGATATATATATACACTCTGGATCTCAATAGCTATCCTGGTCACATAACATCCCCACTACGTGGGACCTCAACACATAGGAAATTATCAAGCCGTTTCACAACTCACACGGCACAATCATAATAACGCATGAATTTAACGAATAGGGAACAACATCCGTTGTTCTAATACCTTTCCATGAAAAGCGCTCTACTTAAATGAACATGCCTGGCTCATACGGAGCCCATAATCATATTTAAATCCATCCACAAACATCGAGCCACCTTCCTCGCACCAAACTAAGCTAATAGCTTTTACCTGGGTCCATATTAACCCATTTTCTCTCATAATACACGAGAACAACCATCATCACCGGGACAAACACCCCATAATCCATAATCAACTGAACCGAACGCCCTCCAGCCATAGATTCTCAAATAAACAATATTGCACTTCTTTATACATGGTCCAAATCTTCAATCCATCAAGTGACTACATGTCACACTTTATACAATCTTTTCGCGGTCACGCTTCCACGACCTTCCACTAAGGTAGCAAGTCTACACATCCACCACTGGCCATACTACGCTGTAAGACAAATCAAGAACCCATAACTAGGGTACAAAGCCTCTTCCACCGAATATCAATCTCAGGTGACACTGAAGATAACACCAGCTTATTCTGAACTTTCAAATCACTTTTTCTTGAACCCCAATCTCGATTCTTACGCCCAGTTACAGATAGCTTACCGCCCCTAACATGCCAATATGAGGTAGCGCAAGAATTTCCATCATAACTTCTGAACCCCCAATAGGGTGAACACTTCATCATATAGAAACCTTTTTACTTAACTCAATTCAAGAGAACCACCACAACACACGAGTGAATTCCAACGATCACCCAACATGCAAATCCTTAAGTAGTAGTTTATACCAGCATAACCCTTCCGGAATTCGCCTACGCCTGACAGACCATAGCATTCAAATGCTGCCACATGAAATCCTTTAGGACGGCCGACGAGCCCGCACACACCAACACAAACCACATGCATAACTTAATCACATCAAAGGAACTAATCACTGCCGAAAATGTGCCATTTCAACCATGGCTAATCAATATATCTTCTTTTAATCATATTCAATCGCTTTAGGAATAATAGCAACTTCCTTCAACTCATAGAAACCTCAACCCTCACTCGTCCCGAATGACCTTGATTCACGAGACTATGCTACCTAAATCCCGCAACCCGTCTCATACCCTCCTGGTATTCCTTCTACAATCCGGAGTTTATTTCTCTCACTCCTCCAATACTATCTTGCATGCTGAAACATATCATAGAACATTCCAACCATCCTCTTTTTTCTCCGAAATTACTCTGCAAAAGCTCGATTCTCGATCATACTGCTGCCTGAAACCCTTAAACACCACATACTTAACTTTTGAATTCACTAGGACCGCTATTGAGAGTCACCCACTCTGACTGGTCCCGAATACAATCAACTCCAAGGATCTCCTAGCACATGAACACCCCTTTCAACGAAACACGTGACCGAGTCACTATCCTGACAACTCACCTATGCCTCAAGCAAAATTCTGAATCTTCCAAAGCCTAACCCTGGTCCGACATGGATAACTTTTTCACACATTCATCAAATACCACGCACAATCACCATCTTACTCCTTTCCCTTACTGGTAATAACTTGCCAACATGCAAAAAATCTACAACCCTATGATAACACAATCCTGCCACCCAACTGCAGATGGTGGGACTCCCCCACTTAGCCCGAAGCTACTCCTTTCACCACTCTAGACCTTTTCGAGATCCTTTCTCCTTTGATAACACGATCTTGCTCAACCAATCTGTCCAAATCCTTTCGAATTCTCTTGCTAGCACTCCCTAAGTACTCAAAATCTCTAGCATCATTCACACATTCTGCCTCCTACCGAATAGACACTATAACCTCTCACAGGTACTTGCCGATCATGCCACCGCTAACCTATTTACAGGAGATAACCCACCTGTGGAAATCACCCGCGGACACCTTCCAACGATGTTGAAATGCGCGCTCTCTGCGACTTCAATACCCCATCCTACGCCCTGCTTCATTTACCAAATTTACTAGTCCGTCCGCTCCTTATGGACATCTATTAAATGCGCGACAATATCTTCAAATTCCAAGCTATGCTGCCGCTCCCTCACTTTGCGGCTGCTCGACTTCCACTTCTTACACCTCGCCTCCTAGAAATGGAACCACCACCTAGCCTCACTCCGGGATCAATCTCTGTAGCTCTCAAACCAGCAGATCACCATGACTTCAAGCTCTCTGAAGATCATCTTCCTCTAGCTGCCTTCATTATCAACACTTATCCAGTACTGAACCACCACACCTCGCGGTCTCTGCCCACCGCATTCTTCAATACTCCTTCTCAATACTCTGACCCCACGCAACTAAAGAAACCATAGCACCGACAAACTTAACACATTCCATTCCATCAATGACGATGACTTCACGTCACAGGTGCATATCCCACCTCACTCGAAGACACCCAGTCTTACTACTTTATCAACCCCAACCGGACCATTCCTAACCCAAATGCCTTTCCTCTACCGGAACTAAAATACCGAAATCTCAAAATCACACTCTGAGAAGACCTCCCTTAAAACCATTCATCATCCTCAACATACGGGCAAGCATTCTATCATCATATCAACATCACACGATAACCAATCGCAAGCATCATCACTACCTGAGCATAGCCTTAACGCTCTCAGAAACACAGATACTGAGCTGAAACAACATATTATTCTTTTGCAGGGCCATAACAACAGCCCCAACCAATTACACATGGAAACATTTCGAATTACAACTGTAGCACCATTTCAATTCCTCAAATTCCTGATTCATAGCAAGCGCTTCGCGACGCGTAAGATTGAGTGATAATAAACTTATGCATAAGCCTTAAGGGAATCGAATTGCATGATGAGGAATAAAGAAGGGAAGTACTCCTAAAAGTCCTGTAGCCTCTCGAAGATAAGTACAAACGTCTCCGTACCGATCCGCAAGACTCTACTAGACTTGCTCATGACTCGTGAGACCTACGGGAACCTAGCTCTCTAATACCATGTTGACACGACCCAAAATCCATAAGGTCGTGATGGCGCCGGACATCAGTGTCAGGCAAGCCAATCATTTATTTAATCGAAATAAATTCATGTTTATCATGTATGAAAAATCATTTCCTTTCACTTTATTACATGTTAGCTAAATAAAATCTGTCAAGTAAAACAATAGTTTAATTATTACCCTTTAGCAGATATATCCCAACACATCCCAGAATTCGGTGTCACAAGTACATGAGCAATTTCTAAGAATTTATACAATCATTACAAAGCCTGTCCGAAGTACAAATTGGATGAGGAAATTTAAAATAATGTAATAAATACAGTACGAGAGAGAATCTGCCAGCTGCGGATCGCCTCCGGATGATGCAACTCGCCTAAGTCTCTGAATCCTCCACATTGCTATGAAAGTAGTTGTGCAATAAAATGCACAACAAGTGTAGTATGAGTACAAAAATAACGTGTACTCAGTAAGTCACCCGCCTAACCTCAGAGAGGTAGTGACGAGAGGTCGAATTAGACATTCACTAAGGGCCAGCAAATTAATCAACATCATAAGATGAACACGGTAGGCACGTAAAGGTAGCAAAGCAGCAATACATATAAGGCACTGAAATCCAAGAAAATACTGGGAATAAACAAACAGTTACCACTTCCTCAATATTTTTCCAAAATATCTTAAATAAACAATTTCCTCTTTGTTTTCCCCCAAATATCATAAATCCACAATTTCTTCTTTATTTTACCCCAAATATCTTATCACTTCAAAGTCATGAAAAAAAATATTTAACAATTTAGCATGCGCATACGGGATAAGGACAACCGGCCTGAGCCATCATAATAATCATCTTTGTGCACTGCCGAGGGTAGAACGGCTCGAACCATAATATTTCTTTCAATATCGTCGTGGCGTACGACCCGCTCCCATGAGAGTGGGGAAATAACACTCCGCTCGTGGAATGTAAATTGCGAAGCGGTCACATGCATACATGCACAATCAACAATCCACCCTGAATACATCGAGAACACAAATACTCAAGTAAATGACTGATTTCTCTTTTAAAACCACAAATTAGTATTTAAATCCTTTTTCAAAATTCACTTGTCAAGTTTTTATAATGTTTAATAATACAACCCTATCCGGAAATACAATTGCCCGCGAAGAAAATCAATTCTCTTTTAGATGCTTAAGAAAGTAAACTCTAATCTTATTTAGTCATTCAATTACAATTTCGATTATATTAGCAGTCTAATATTACATACAAGATCACATGTACAACAGGTAAGGCATGCTAGTGGGTCCTAGGCTACCCAGACATGGCATAATAGTAGCAACGCACGGACTCCCGTCACCTCGTGCGAGCTTAGCCCCGCAGATAGTAACACATACTTAATTAGTTTACTAGGGGGAAAATTCCCCCTCACAAAGTTAGAAAGGATACTTACCTTGCTCCAAAATTCCAATACCGGCTTCCAAGCCCTTCCGACGACTCCAACGGACGCACATCTCCCCAAAACTAACCTGTAATGACCCGACCGGTCATTTTGAGCTCTAGCACGTCGTTCAGCGGTTTGAGGTCGTGAGCTGCTCCATTTCAGGTATTGTGACCCGTGGGCGTGGTCGGAATTGAATTTCGGAAAGTTTAGAGTTGATTTGGAAAGAAAATTCTCATTTCAGAAGCCTTAAGTTGAAAGAATCAGCTAAGATTGGAATTTTGAGTAAACGACCTCCGAATCAGGATTTGAAGGTTCCAGCAGGTTTGTATAATAATTTCGGACTTGGGTTTAATGTCCGGATCGGGTTTTGGATAACCCGAGAGCGTTTCAGCGTTTATTATGGAAGTTAGCATTTTAGAAGAATTTCATAGATTTGGGATTAAAGTGCATTTCAGTGTTGTTGATGTCCGTTTGGGATTCCGAGTCTGGAAATAGCTTCGTATGGTGATTCTAGAGTTGGGAGCGTGATCGGAAGTGAATTTGGATGTCCGTAGGTCATTTTGAAGTCATTTGGCTAAAGATAGAAATTTGAAGGTTTTTGAGAAATCCGACCGGAAGTTGAAGTTTTTATCAAGGTCGGGATGTGATTCCGGAAGTATGAGCAGGCCCGTAATGTCGAATATGACTTCTGTGCAAAACTTGAGGTCAATCGGACATGATTTGATAGGTTTCGACGTCAGATTTAGAAGTTGGAAATTTCTAAAATCATAAAGTTGGGATTTGGGTGCGATTCGTGGTTTTGATGTTGTTTGATGTGATTTGAGGCCTCGAGCAAGTCCGCATTATGTTTTGGATCAGGTTGGTATAATTGGACGAGGTCCCGAGGGCCTTGGGTGAATTCCGGGTGGTTAACGGATCAAATTGAGAGTTTGAAGAAGGCTGGAATTCATGTCATTTGGTGCGATCCGCACCTGCGAGGATTTGGATGCAGGTGCGGCTTTGGCGCCGCAGGTGCGAGAATGGGCTGGCTTGGCTGGGATCGCAGGTGCGATGGAATTTCCGCACCTGCAAAGGCGCAGATAAGGACAGTGGAGCGCAGGTGCGAATTTGGGCTGGAGTTAAGGAGGCCGCAGGTGCAGGAGATTTGGGCGCACCTGCGGAAGCGTAGGTGCGATAAGGGGACCGTAGGTGCGAAAATCGGCCTGGGCAGAATGTTTTAAAACAAGGATTCTTGGTTCATTTTCTTCATTTCTTCTTTGGCTTAGGTGATCTTGGGAGGCTTCAAAGAGAGGATTCCTTCATGCATTGTCAAGGTAAGTAAATTCCTCCCGTTTTTAAGTTAAATACAAGATTATTTGGGAAATTATTGAAGAAACCTAGAAAATGGAAATTTGAATTTTTGGCCACGAATTGAGCATGAATATTGAGTAAATTGTATATTTGAGTTAGTAAGGCTATGGGTAGAATATATCTTTGAGAAATTTCGGATTCTGGGCACGTGGACTCGAGGGCATTTTGGTCATTTCACTGAGCGGAGTTGGGGCATTATATATGTTGGAATTGTTGCAAGTATTAGAATATATTTTCATTGGTTTGTCTTTGTTTGGATAGTTTTAGGGTGATGTGCGTCCGTTGGAGTCGTCGGAAAGGGCTTGGAAGCCGGTATTGGAATTTGGGAGCGAGGTAAGTCTCCTTTCTAACTTTGTGAGGGGGAATTGTCCCCCTAGGTGAATTAATTAAGTATATGCTATTATTTTCAGGGGATACGTATGCACGAGGTGATGGGAGTCCGTGCTTAGCTACTATTATGCCATGTCCGGGTAGCCTAGGACCTACTTGCATGCCTTACCTGTTGTACCTGTGATCTTGTCTGTGATATTAAACTGCTAATATAATCGAAATTGTAATTTAATGACTAAGGAAGATTAGAGTTTTTTCTCTAAATCATCTAAAAAGAGAATTTATTTTCTTCGCGGGCAATTGTATTTCCGAATAAGGTGGTCTTATTAAACGTTATATAAACACGGCAAGTGAATTTCGAAAAAAAGGATTTAAATACTATTTGTGGTTTTTAAAAGAGAAATCGGTCATTTACTTGAGTATTTGTGTTCTCGACGTATTCGGCGTGGATTGTTGATTCTGCATGTTTGCATGTGACCGCTTCGCAATTTACATTCCGCGAGCGGAGTGTTATTTCCCCCTAATCTCATGGGAGCGGGCCATACGTCACGGCGGATTTAAAAATGCACTTTTGGTATGGGCCGTTCGATCCTCGGCAGTGCATAGACATGAGTATTTTATTGAGAGGTGCATTTTTGGTACGAACTGTTCGATCCTCGGGAGTGCACAGAGTTGATTATTATGACGGCCCATGCCGATTGTCCTTATCCCGTATGCACATGCTAAATTGTTAAATGTTTTCATGGATTTTTAAATGTGACAAGATATTTGGGGAAAACAAAGAGGAAATTGTTATTTAAAATATTTGAGAGAAAATGAGGAAGTGGTAACTGTTTGTTTATTCCCAGTATTTACTTGGATTTCAGTGCCTTATATGTATTGCTGATTTGCTACATTTACATGCCTACCATGTTCATCTTATGCTGTTAATTAATTTGCTGGCCCTTAGTGAGTGTCTAATTTGACATGTCGTCACTACCTCTCTGAGGTTAGGCGGGCGACTTACTGAGTACACTATGTTTTTGTACTCTTGCTACACTTGTTGTGCATTTTATTGCACATGTAATTTCATAGAAACGTGGAGGATTCAGAGACTTAGGCGAGCTACATCATCCAGAGGCGATCTGCAGCAGACAAAGTCTCCCTCGTACTGTATTTATTTGTATTCTAAATTTCCTTGTCCAATTTGTATTTCGGACATGCTTTGTGATGATTGTATAAATTCTTAGAAATTGCTCATGTACTTGTGACACCGTGTTCTGGGATGTGTTGGGATATATTGGTTAAAGTGTAATATTTAAACCATTGTTTTACTTAACAGAATTTTATTTAGTTAATATGAAATAAAGTGAAAGGAAATGATTTTTTATAAATGATTAAACAGGAATTTATTTCGACTAATTAATGGTTGGCTTGCCTGATAATGGTGTCCGGCGCCATCATGACCTTAGGGATTTTGGGTCGTGACAACATGGTATGAGAGCTCTAGGTTCCCGTAGGTCTCACGAGTCATGAGAAAGTCTAGTAGAGTCTTGCGGATTGGTACAAAGACGTATGTACTTATCTTCGAGAGGCTATAGGGCTGTTAGGAGTACTTCCCTTCTTGATTCCTCATCGTTCAATTTGATTCCTTTGAGGCTTATGCCTATGTTTATTCCTACTCAATCTTATGCGTCGCGAGCGCTTGCCATGAATCGGGAATTTGAGGAATTGAAATGGTGCTACGGATGTAATTCGAGATGTTTCCATGTATAAGTGGTTGGGGATGTTGTTATGGCTCTGCAAGAGAATAATATGTTGTTTCAGCTCAGTAGTTATGTTTTCTGGGAGCCTTAAGGCTATGCTCAGGTAGTGATGATGCTTGCGATTGGTTAACGCGCGATGTCGGTATGATGATAGAATGCTTGCTCGTATGTTGGGGGTGATAAATGGTTTAAAGGGAGGTCTTCTCAAAGTGTGATTTAGAGAATTTAGTATTTTAGTTTCGGCAGAGGAAGGGCATTTGTGTTATGAATGGTCCGGTTGGGGTTAATAAAGTAGTAAGGCTTGGTGTATTCAAGTGAGGTAGGATATGCACCTGTGACGTGTAGTGTTCGTCATTGATCGAATGGAATGTGTTAAGTTTGGCGGTGCTATGGTTTCTTCGATTGCGTGGGGTTAGGTATTGCGAAGAAGTATTGAAGAATGCGGTCAGCAGAGATCGTGAGGCGCGGTGGTTCAGTACCGGATAAGTGTTGATAATGAAGGCAACTAGAGAAAGATGATCTCCAGAAAGCTTGAAGTCGTGGTGATCTGCTGGTTTGAGAGCTATAGAGAATGATCCGGAGTGAGGCTAGGCGGTGGTTCCATTTCTAGGAGTCCAGGCGTAAGAAGCGGAAGTCGAGCAGCCGCAAAGTGGGGGAGCAGCAGCATAGCTTGGAATTTGGAGATATTGTCGCACATTTAATGGATGTCCATGAGGAGCCGACAGACTAGTAAAGTTGGTAAATGAAGCAGGGCGTAGGATGGGGTATTGAAGTCGCAAAGAGCGTGCATTTCAATGTCGTTGGAAGGTGTCCGCGGGTGATTTTCACATGTGGGTTATCTCCTGTGAATAGGTTAGCAGTGGCACGGTTGGCAGGTCTCTGTGAGGGTTTCTAGTGGCTATTTGATCGGAGGCAGAATGTGTGAATGATGCTAGAGAATTTGAGTATTTAGGGAGTGCTAGCAAGAGGGTTTGGAAGAATTGGACGGATTGGTTGAGCTAGATCGCGTTATCAAAGGGGAAAGGATCTCGACAGGGTCTAGGGTGGTGAAAGGAGTAGCTTCGGGCTAAGTGGGGGAGTCCCACCTTCTGCGGTTGGGTTGCACGATTGTGTTATCATAGAGTTGCAGATTGTCGGTGTGTTGGCAAGTTATTGCAGCTAAGGGGAAGGAGTAAGATGGTGATTGTACGTGGGATTTGATGAACGTGTGAAAAAGTTGGCCCTGGAAGGCCAAAGTTAGGCTCTAGAAGATTAAGAAGTTTACTTAAGGCATAAGTGAGTTGTCAGGATAGTGACTCGGTCACGTGTTTCATTGAAAGGTGTGTTCATGTGCTAGGAGAGCCTTGGAGTTGATTGTATTCGGGACCAGTCAGAGTGGGTGACTCTCAATAGCGGTCCTAGTGCATTCAAAAGTTAAGAATGCAACGTCTAAGGGTTTCAGGCGGCAGTATGATCGAGAATCGAGCTTTTGCAGAGTAATTTTTGAGAAAAAAGGAGGATGGTTGGAATGTTCTATGATATGTTTTAGCATGCAGGATAGTATTGTAGAAAGATTATCAGGAGGGTATGAGACGGGTTGCGGGATTTAGGCAGCATAGTCTCGTGAATCAAGGACACTTGGGATGAGTGAGGGTTAAGTTTTCTATGAGTTGAAGGAAGTTGCTATTATTTCTGAGGTAATTGAAGATGATTAAAAGAAAATAGATTGATTAGCCATGGTTGAAATGGCACATGTGCGGCAGTGATCAGTTCCTTCGGTGTGATTAAGTTATGCATGTGGTTTGTGCCGGTGTGTGCGGGGCTTGTCGACCGTCGCAACGGATTTCATGTGGGATAATTTGAGTGTTATGGCCTGTCAGGTGTAGGCGGATCCCGGAAGGGTTATGGTGGTATGGACTACTACTTAAGGATTTACATGTTGGGTGATTGTGGGAATTCACTCGTGTGTTGAGATGGCACTCTTGAATGGAGTTAAGTAAAGGTTTCCATATCATGAAGTGTTCACCCTATTGGTGGTTCAGAAGTTATGATGGAATTCTTGCTACCTCGTATTGGCGTGTTAGGTGCGGTAAGAAGCATGTAACTGGGAGTAAGAATCGAGATTGATATTCGGTGGAAGAGGCTTGGTACTCGGGTCGTGGGTTCTTGATGTGTCTTGTTGCCTTGTGTGGAAGGTCGTGGAAGCATGACCGCGAAAAGATTGTATAAGTGTGACATGTAGTCCCTTGATGGACTGAAGATTTGGATTGAGTATAAAGAAGTGCAATATTGCTTAATTGAGAATTTATGCCTAGGTTGTGGATTGTGGGATGTTTGTCCCGGCTATGATGGTTGTTCTTGTGTATTATGAGAGAAAGTGGGTTAATATGGACCCAGGTAAAAGCTATCAGCTTAGTTTGGTGCAAGCAAGGTGACTCCATATTTGTGGATGGATTTAAATATGATTATGGGCTCTGTATGAGCCGGGCATGTCCATTTCAGTAGAGCGCTTTTCATGGAAAGGTATTAGAACAATGGATGTTGTTCCGTCTTCGTCAAATTCATGTGTTATTATGATTGTGCCGTGTGAGTTATGAAACGGCTTGATAATTTCCTATGTGTTGAGGTCCTGTATAGTAGGGATGTTATGGGAGTAGGATAGCTCTTGAGATCCAGAGTGTATATGTATATCGCACCTCAGTTGTGCTTGAGTTTTGTAGCCTACAGCTTTATCAATCTCCCCAGGATGGTATTATGCACTTAGCGTGCTTATGATCGATATTCAGTAATTTGTAATAGTGAGAAAATCAGCTCCGTATATATATCTTCTTACGTAAATTTTATGTTATTCGGATCGGGTTGCACGCCGCAACAGTGTGATGATGCGTAAGGTTCCTATATTTATATTCTTGTGTTTTACTTCCTATTTTCTGATAAAAATTCATATTAGTTGCGTGAGTTGAATAGTTCCTTCCTTAGTCGTTTCTTATTATCATGTTCGAGTTATGGTCTATTGGCGCGATGTGGTATCATGTGAGGTCGTTGGTCATGTTTGGGACGATTTGTTGTCTGAGCAGTTCATACTGGGTGAGATGAGATTATCGGATCAGGGATCAATGCGATAAGGTTATGTGAAGTGTATATTAAAGAACAAATACCATTATTCAGGTTCATAATGAAGTGATGATTCTAGTCAAGATGATGTATTCAAGGATATTTTAACTCTGCAGTTGGGTATGAATTTCTGCACATTTCCTCCGTTGTGGTGGTACGGTCAGCATTATAGCAGGATGTATGTATATTTGTTATGAGGTTCATCGGGAGCACCAGATTCGTGAAATTTTGGCTATTAAGGTTCAGGGAGTGTCATTGTGGTCACATGATGAGTTATGTGGTGCATGGTGCTGATTCAGCAGAGGTATGCAATCATGGTGTGGTATATCGTGTGGTGGTTGATACGGTGTTTATGTGTTGGAAGTGGGCCACGCAAGGAATTTCAAGTGTTGGAACTAGGTTCTGAGCTTATTATATGGATAAAAGAAGAAATCTTCAGATTTGATCAAGCTAATGTACTCGACTGGGTAGTGGTAGCACGGGCAAGTGCTCGAGATGGTAAACAGTGATTTCAGATAACTTCAGAGCAGTTCTTGGCACGTTCGAGGACGAACGTCGGTTTAAGTGGGGGAGAATGTAACGACCCGACCGGTCGTTTTGAGCTCTGGCGCATCTTCAGCGGTTTGAAGTCGTGAGCAGCTCCATTTCAGGTATTGTGACCCATGGGCGTGGTCGGAATTGAATTTCGGAAAGTTTAGAGTTGATTTGGAAAGAAAATTCTCATTTCAGAAGCCGTAAGTTGGAAGAATCAACTAAGATTGGAATTTTGAGTAAACGAACTCCGAATCAGAATTTGAAGGTTCCAGCAGGTTTGTATGATGATTTCGGACTTGGGTGTATGTACGGATCGGGTTTTGGATAACCCGGGAGCTTTTTGGCATATATTATGGAAGTTAGCATTTTAGAAGAATTTCATAGATTTTGGCTTGAAGTGCATTTCAGTGTTGTTGATGTCCGTTTGGGTTTCCGAGACTGGGAATAGCTTCGTATGGTGATTCTGGAGTTGGGAGCGCGATCAGAAGTGAATTTGGATGTTTGTAGGTCATTTTGAAATCATTTGGCTAAAGACAGAAATTTGAAGGTTTTTGAGAAATCCGAACGGAAGTGGAAGTTTTGATATCAAGGTCGGAATGCGATTTCGGAAGTTGGAGCAGGTCCATAATGTCGAATATGACTTGTGTGCAAAATTTGAGGTCAATCGGACGTGATTTGATAGGTTTCGGCATCGGATGTAGAAGTTGGAAATTTCTAAGTTCATAAACTTGGGATTTGGGTGCGATTCGTGGTTTCGATGTTGTTTGATGTGATTTGAGGCCTCGAGCAAGTCCGCATTATGTTTTGGATCAGGTTGGTATAATTGGACGGGGTCCCGAGGGCCTTGGGTGGATTCCGGATGGTTAACGGATCAAGTTGAGAGTTTGAAGAAGGATGGAATTGCTGTCATCTGGTGTGGTCCGCACCTGCGAGGATTTGGCCACAGGTGCGAGAATGGGATGGCTTGGTTGGGATCGCAGGTGCGATGGAATTTCTGCACCTGCGAAGGTGTAGATGCGGACAGTGGGGCGCGTGTGAGATTTTGGACTGGAGTTGAGGAGGCTGCAGGTGCAAGAGATTTGGATTCACCTGCGGAAGCGCAGGTGCGATAAGGGGACCGCAGGTGTGGAAATCGGCCTGAGCAGAATGTTTTAAATCAAGGATTCTTGGTTCATTTTCTTCATTTCTTCTTTGGCTTAGGCGATTTGGGAGGCTTCAAAGAGAGGATTCCTTCATGCATTGTCAAGGTAAGTAAATTCCTCCCGTTTTTAAATACAAGATTATATGCATTGATTAGACATGGAAATTGGTAGGAATTTGGGAAATTATTGAAGAAACCTAGAAAATGGAAATTTGGATTTTTAGCCACAAATTGAGCATGAATATTGAGTAAATTATATATTTGAGTTAGTAAGGCTATGAGTAGAATATATCTTCGAGAAATTTCGGATTCCGGGCACGTGGGCCCGAGGGCATTTTGGTCATTTCACTGAGCGGAGTTGGGGCATTATATAATTTGGAATTGTTGCAAGTATTAGAATATATTTTCATTGGTTTGTCATTGTTTGGATAGTTTTGGGGCAATGTGCGTCCGTTGGAGTCGTCGGAAAGGGCTTGGAAGCCGGTATTGGAATTTCGGAGCGAGGTAAGTCTCCTTTCTAACTTTGTGAGGGGGAATTGTCCCCCTAGGTGAATTAATTAATTATATGCTATTATCTTTGGGGGCTACGTACGCACGAGGTGACGGGAGTCCGTTGTTTAACCAAAGCATTAAATCCTTTGTCTAAAGCTATTTTTGGGATGAAAACGGGTTACTGATAATCAAGGAAATAGAGAAAAATGAATAATAGACAATATTGCAGAAATATAGAAAAGCAAAGTAGATTGTATTCGAGAATCAGATGCCTTTACAAGTTGTATTCCCCTCCCTTATATAGGAGATTCCTTGATATAACGTACAACTCTTGCTATGGTTGCTCATTAATGACTAATTATGACATTAATGAGGCGNTGCAACTTTGTCTAGATTCATTCTGACTGTACCTCTTCCCTGTTTTGATCAGGTTGAGTTTCCCGTGGCTGATAAGCTCGAGGGTTTATTGAATCGTGCCTCTTTCTTCCGTACCTCTTCAAAGAATCTCATCCAGCTGTCGTGTTATCCTGCGTCCACGTAATTGGATGAGTTGTCAAAAGCTAGCTTAAGTGTGAAACTCTTTTTTACCAATACAAATAGTCCCCCCCACTTACCATATATTTATCGATTAATATTTGGTAAGTGGATATTCATTTATGGCGGGAATATGTTTCCGCCGCTTTTCCTCGAAACATTGTATCCTTCTCTGCACCATAGGCGTCGTTTGTCACTTCCATTTAATGCTCATACCACGTGTCCTTTTCAGATTGGTTCTGCAATTACTCGGCACCTTTTAGGGCCTTCTGCGGCTGTGTCAGTCCCGAAGTGACATATTCAATTATGACTTTTCACATTATTTTTTTTTTCATGTTTGACGGTTGTCCTCAAGTATAAATACCTTTCTTCTTTTCTTTTATTTTCTTCCACGAAACACTTTCTAACTTTGTATTTTGTAAAGAACTTTCTTCTTGCCTTTGTAAACATGTCTTCTCCAAACCAACCTCAAGGAGTTATAGATATTGAGAATTTAACGCCATCTTCTGCTCCAACTAGGAGTCGGAGGGGTGGTAGACTTAGGAGTCTAGGATCCACTCCTTCGAGAGGCTCCTCTTCTTCATAGATAATTTCCCTTCCTTCCACTAGGTCTCTAGTTTCTCCGAGGTTTAGGGCTTCTCGATCTTTGTCTAGAGGTAGAGGTGAACGCCTTCGTGAACCTGGAGTTGATGAAATTGTTCCTGCTGAGTTTGTCTTTGCTAGAGATAATCAAGTTCTCATAGACCAATATTCTTCCCTTGAGAGTGTCGAAAGGTACCCAACCATTATTATTGAGGGTCAGATTTCCCTTGTTCATAGGGAGTGTTTTTGGAGGCCTGATTTCCGTGTCTACATTCAAATAGTAATCAAAGAATAACGTCCTACAAGACGGGATATTCTTTTGTTTATACGTACCCTTTTACTCTAGGGTTTAGACCTCCCATTGATCCAGTCATAATTGAATTCTGTCGTTTCTTCAATATCTGCTTGACAAGTTGGTCCGCTTGTATGGCGAGTTGTCGCATGTCTTAGGAGTTTAGCTTCTTTAGCCTCGGTTCCTTTTACTTTCAACCATATTATTCATCTCTACTCTCCTACCTTGTTTCGTCAAGGGGTTTTTACTCTGATTGTTCCCATTGTTGCTTTAGTGGGTGAAGAAAATCCTCCCTTCCCTGAGAAGTGGAATCGCGCACGTGAGTATGCTTTAGCTCACATATCTATTTACTTTTCCTCGTTCTGACTTGAGATGTTTTACTAACACCGTATCTGATTCTTCTTCTCTCAGCAATCATGGGTGTTGTTGAGAATGTCTCCGGTATCCATGATTGGGTAGAAAAATTATTGTCCGTTGCTCCTTCAGAAGAGAGATCCTGGAAGTACTTCGCTGGGAGGTACGTTTGGCATGTAAAGACCCACGGTAAGTGAAGCTTTTGTTCTTGCTTCTTTCCTTACTCGAGCCTCTTCTTTCTCTGTCGCTTAACTTTTTCCCTTTTGATAGGGTTCTCTACTCGTGAGGTGTATACTTCATCTATACCGAAGATGTCTTTGGCTCAGGCCCAAGAAATTATTGTTGGTTCGTCTTCCTTGAAGAGGAATATTGGTGATTCCCGTTCCGTAGAAGAAGAAGAAGAAGAAAAAGAAGAAGAGGGTGCTTTGGTGCGCAGGCCACGGAGAAGGCAGGTGGTTTCGGACGATGAGTCTACACCCATGACTTTGCCTTCCGTGTCTGTGGTTGAGCCCTCTACCTTTGAAGATGTTTCACATTCCCCCATTCATAAGTCTGTAGATTACTTGTTCCATGAAAGTTTTGACCTTGCTCTTGATGATGTCCCTTTGGCTGCTGTTTTTCTTGCTTCTTTAAGAGAAGCTGTCTCATCTGCTCCTTTGGCTATTACGTCTTTTGTTGTTGCTTTGCGCGTGGCTTCCTCAACTCTTCAATCCTCCGTGCCTGCTGCTTTGCCCGTGGCTTCTCCAGTTTCTCAACCCTCCGTGCCTATTGCTGCTTCATCTCTGCCTGCTTCCATGCCTTCCGCTAGGGAAGTAGGGTCTTCCAGCAGAGAGATGCGGCAGGTGATAATAGAGGTTCCAGCTAAGGGGAATCTTTCAAGAAAATGGGTGATCCCGAAGTGTGGCTCAAGCCTTTGATAGGTCCCACTGAGAAAGCCAAGCTAGTCAGCAATAGTGCTCTTGCATGGGCCAATGAAGTTGTGCATACCTCTTTGAAGGTATGATTCAGGTTAACCTCTTTCATTTTCGTATATGAAATTTTTCATATCTAATTGGTTTATTTCTTGTAGATTAATCTTATAGGCATGGAGCTCATGAAGAGGATCTTAAATACGGATCAGGAGACAAAAGAGTTGCAGTCCGATGCTGATAATTGGAAGGCACAATATGATAGCCTAAGGATTGACATGAATGCCTTAGAAAAGGAAAGGAGTACCTTGAAGCGGCAGATGAGGCTCATGGTGGAAAAACTGGCAGTAGAGAAGGCTTCTTCCAGTCAGGCTGATAAAGACAAGAGTGTTCTGGAGTCCTCATTTGCTGAGCAGTTGTCTCGTGCCTCAGAGGAGATTAGAGACTTGAAAAACTTGTTGGGGCAGAAGGAGGAATACTAAGGGGAGCTCGTGCAATCACTCACTCGTACTCAAGAGGACCTTCGTAATTCTTTAGATAAATTTCAAACTCTGGAGGAGTCGATTGCGCAGTTAAGGGCCGCCCATGAAGCTGCCGAAGCAGAGAAGGACGGATTGAGAGCTGAGCTTCAAGTATAGGCAAGGGATTATGAAGATCTTGAAGAAGTGGATGTTGTTGATGTGAGCTAGGTGTATATGAATTCTCGCCTTGACACATTGACGAAAATGAGCCAAGAGGGTTTCGACCTTAGGGCTGAAATAGCTAAAACTAAGGAAGCCATGGAGAAGGCTCATAACCTTTCTTCACCTGATGGTGAGGCTCCTGCTGCTCGTGCCTCTTCATCCCTAGTTGCTCCCGCTCCTTTTGCCAGTGAAGTCAACCCCCTTCCTAAGAAATTTAAGAAGTTGGTTCACCCTTTTTTTTTTATCTTTGTATCAATTGGTGGTTACCCCCAGTCTTATCGGGGGTAAATTTGGATCTCTTTAAAGTCCCTAAATGACAACTTAGGGGCACCTCAATGTATAAAAATTCTATACGGCTAGGTATAAGTTAATACTTAGTTTTTACTTAGCCGTTTTAATATATTAATGCTAGTATGACTTTTGTTTTCTGTTGAGTTTCCGTTTCACTCTTTAAGTCTTTTGCATGCTTAATTTTTGAGGTTTTTTGTTTTTACCTCTGAATTTTTGCATGAGGATGCTAGTAATCACTCGTACCTTTTCATAGTAGGTACGGTGTTTGTGAGCCTTTTTGTAGTAGGCTTCATTTATGAAAGAGGGCCCTTTTATGATTGACATGAAGAAGACATCTCAACTTCATGATAATGCAATAGAGTGATAGGAATTTTACACATGTTTAAGAAGTTTCCAAGGAAAGTTTTTGTTTGAACTTCCACGACATTTTACATGTGTTTGATTATCGTCTAATACTCATGTTGCTACTGTTTTTGTTTAACAGATTTGATATACCCTTGTATTTCATAACTGTATTTCATAGGTAACAGTTTTTCGATATTAATACAAGGGAACGACTGTTTTTCACTAGTAACAGTTTTTATAAAGATTGGGGTTTCTACTCGCAACTATTTTTATTGATAACAGTTTTATAATAAGCATGAGGAAAATGCTTTTTCATCTGTAACTATTTTATTTGACAACAGTTTTCTAAACAAATACATGTATTTTGATCTTTCATTCGTAACTATTTTATTTGATAACAGTTTTTTGAGTAAGTACAAATGATGATGATCTTTTACCCTAACAGTTTTTGTTACAACAGTTTTGAATAAGTATACGTTTCTTCCTCGTGACTAATATTTTGCCTTTCAGCCTGAACACGTTTGAGGGTGTCTTTGCATTTTTTCATTAGGATTTCTACTTGGATGACTCTTTTAATCTCTTTCGATTATGCTCGTATCACTTGTCTTGTTGGGTAGATGGGTCTTCAGGCTGGAGATTTTGACTTTCTGATAGTCTTCTTTGCTTCGTCTTAGCATTCCATACTGTATAGTCCCCCAAGTGTTTGAGCTTTGAAGAATGAGATCTCGAGCACTTGATTATTCCTTCCTTGTGGTCCTTTTCCTGAAAAGGAAAAATATTCCGGAGTCCATCAGAAAGTGTAACCCTAGACCGGGAATTTTGTTATTTCATCGCGTCTTTACAGGTCTAATATCATTATCTGGTGATGGGTTAGCTTTATGCCTATCATCTAAAAAAGTTAGTAAAATTTTTAAATATTCAAAATAAAATCGAATGTGTGATACCTGACCGGGGGTATTTCTTTTCCTTAGAAGTAATACTTCTTTAGGTGGATGGCGTTCCATCTTGTGGGTAGAACTCTGTCGTCCATAGCTTCCAACTCATAGGCGCCCTTCCCAGCTATGCCTCAGATTTTGTAGGGTCCTTCTCAGTTTGGATTTAGCTTTCCTGCGCCTGCTTCTTTCGTTGATTGAAAGACTTTTTTGAGGACGAAATCCCCAATCTTGAAGTACCTGAGATGAGCTTTACGGTTGTAATAACGCTCTATGATTTGCTTTTGAGATGCCATCCATATCAGCTGCTTCTCTCCGTGGTTCGAGCAGGTCCAGATTGGTCCTTAATTTGTCGTTGTTTGCTTCCTCCATGGTTGTTGTGAACCTTATGCTTGGTTCGCCAATCTCCACAGGTATTAAGGCTTCTGAGCGATAGACAAGTGCGAACGGAGTTTCTCCCTGTATTGGTAAAAAAGAGTTTCACACATAAGCCAGCTTTTGACAACTCAGTCAGTCACGTGGACACAGGAAAATGTGACAGCTGGATGTGATTCTTTGAAGAGGTACGGTACAAAGAGGCACGCTTCAGTAAACCCACGAACTTATCAGCCACGGGAAACTCAACTTGATCAAAATGGGAGAGAGGCACGGTCAGAATGAATCTAGACAAAGCTACGGGCAGATTCAAAGACCCACAATTGATTACTCGAACGTTATGTAACCGAACCCCAATTACCGTTATCCTTTGTAACGCCTCATTAATGTCATAATTAGTCATTAATGAGTAACCATAGCAAGAGTCGTACGTTATAAGAATCTCCTATATAAGGGAGGGGAATACAGCTTGTAAAGGCATCTGATTCTCGAATACAATCAACTTCGATTTTCTATATTTCTGCAATATTGTCTATTATTCATTTTTCTCCATTACCTTGATTATCAGTAACCCGTATTCATCTTAAAAATAAGCTTTAGTTAAAGGGTCTAATTCTTTGGTTAAACAATTGGTTATGTTACCGGGAATCTGATAATCTTTGTTTACTTTTCAAGTGATATCTCTGAATTATGTCAAACTCCAACGACAACAACCAACAAAGGAGTGGAACCCTAGTTCCATCGCCTTCAGGAACCCCACGTGGTTCGAGGGAACAATCCCCAGAAAGATCCAATAACAACAATGGTAATAATGATCAAACTGTGGAACAAGATCGTGTAAAGCAAATGATTGCAGAGTATGTGAGCCAAGCTTTGCAAGAATTTGCGAGAGGATTACCGGCAGCGTTACCTACACCGCCAATGCCACCCCCCCCCCAATAACACCATCACCATGGAAAATCTTCAATCTGGGTTAGAAAACTCAGGAAGAGGAGATACTCCTAATGAATCTCTCGAAATAAGACTAGGTATATCTAATAACTTAGAATTACAAAATTTACTGCTAACCATGCAAAAATAGATGAAGGAGCAGAACGATTGCATCGAACAAATTCCTGGAGTACCACCTATCATCAAA
>ML312482.1:1489-13891 GCA_005239505.1 Nicotiana paniculata
CCTCTAATCTTCCTCCAAATGAGCCAGACTACCCATAGACTTCCGACTAAGAGCGTCGGCCACTACGTTTGCTTTTCCCAGATGGTACAGAATATTCATATCATAATCTTTAAGCAATTCTAACCATCGCCGCTGCCTTAAATTTAACTCCTTCTTCTTGAACAAATATTGGAGACTCTTGTGGTCTGAGAACACGTCCACATGGACCCCATACAAATAATGCCACAAGATTTTTAATGAAAACACAACTGCCGCGGGTTCTAAATCATGCGTCGGATAATTCTTCTCGCGATTCTTGAGTTGCCTGGAAGAATAGGATATAACCTTCCCGTGTTGCATCAACACACATCCCAAATCAATCCTTGAAGCATCGCAATAAACCACAAATCCCTTCGTGCCTTCTAGCAAATTTAACACCGGTGCTGAAGTCAATCTGGATTTCAATTCCTGAAAGCTCTTCTCACAAGCATCGGACCATTGGAACTTAGTTTCCTTCTGCGTCAATTTAGTCAATGGGGAGGCGAAGGTAGAGAACCCTTCCACAAACCTCCGATAATACCCGGCTAGACCCAAGAAACTGTGAATCTCTGTCGGGGTCGTTGGTCTAGGCCAATCCTTTACCGCTGTGATTTTCTTGGGATCAGCCTTATCCCTTCTCTGGAAACAACACGACCCAAAAATGCGACTGACTCCAACCAAAATTCACATTGTGAAAACTTGGCATATAATTGGTGCTGATGAAGAGTCTGCAGAACTGCCCTGAGGTGATTAGCATGATCCTTCCGACTTCGCGAGTAGACAAGGATGTCATCAATAAAAACAATCACGAAGGACTCAATAAACGGTTTTAAAACCCGATTCATAAGATCCATGAAAGTCGCTGGAGCATTGGTCAGTCCAAAGGACATCACCAAAAATTTGAAATGGCCATAATGAGTTCTGAAGACGGTCTTAGGAATATCCTACCCTCTGATCTTCAACTTGTGATACCCCGACCATAAATCAATTTTGGAGAAGAATCTTGCACCCTGCAATTGGTCGAACAAATCATCTATCTGAGGCAATGGATACTTGTTTTTGATAGTGACTTGTTGAGCTAGCGATAATCAATACACATCCGAAGCGACCATCCTTCTTCCTGATGAAAAGAACCGTAGCACCCCACGGTGACACACTCGGCCGAATGAACCCCTTCTCTAATAAGTCTTTCAACTGCTCCTTTAACTCCCTCAACTCTGATGGTGCCATTCTGTATGGTGGGATAGATATTGGCTGCGTATCTGGCAATACATCAATCTCAAAATCAATCTCTCTATCTGGCGGAACCCCTGGAAGCTCGTCCGAAAATACATCAAGAAACTCATTCATGACTAGGACGGACTCGGGGGCACACACTTCCGAAGTGGTGTCCGCAACTCGGACCAAATCATAAATACACCCCTTTTTAATCATCTTCGAGGCCTTAAGGTAAGAAATAAACCTTCCCTTTGGCACCACACCATTCCCTTTCCACTCAATAACTGACTCATTAGGAAACTCTAGTCTCATAATTCTGGTTCGGCAGTCGAGTTAGCAAAGCACGAGTAAAGCCAATCTATTCCCATGATAACATTGAAATCTACCATCCCTAGTTCGGTAAGATCGGTCGTGGTATCTCGATCACATACCGTGACAACACAATTCCTATAGTCTCATGCGGCTATAATGGAATCACCAACTGGAGTCGACACCGAGAACGAATCATGAAGTTTTTCGGGTTCTACCCCAAAACATGAAGCTATATAGGGGGTAACATAAGACAAGGAGGACCCCGGATCAATAAGGGCAGAACAATCAAGGGCTTGAATAGCCAGAATACCTGTAACAACATCTGGAGAAGCCCCCGCACTTTGGCGACCACTCAAAGCATAGAACCGGCTGGGTCCACCTCTACCAAGATCTCCACCTCTAATTGCACCACGCCTTACCGGAGCAGGAAGACGTACTGAAGATGCGGCGACTAAAGAACAGGACGGCTGAGCAAAACCATTACCCATGCCCTGACCGGGCGCACGGCAATCCCGCCGAATATGACCTCTTACCCCACACCCGTAGCATACCGTGATATCCAGGTAACAAATCTCGATATGGAACCTCCCACACTTAGGGCATGGAGCCCTCCTCTGCTGATGGAACCTCCCTCCTAGGCGACCGGACTGATGGGGTCTCCTACTGTCTGATCCTGGTCCCCAGTGACTGCTCTGCTGATAATGGTGCACTGGTGGCGATGCACTGGATGAGGACTGAGCATAAGACTGGGATGGCCTTGATGGCCCTCTCCATTGAACTAGTCTCCCTCCTCCAACCGAACTCCCCAAGTGTCCCGCTGATCGGGCCCTGCTGATACTCTCCCTCTCCGACATTATCTTCAATTTTCTAGCCTCTGTGGCCTGGGAAAATCCCACTATCTTACCATAATTCATGTCTGAGTGCAAGGCAGTTGTAGCAGCTTCATTCACAACCAAAGGACTTAGGCCCTGAACAAACCGTCGAACTCTGGCACCCATAGTCGATACCAACTGAGGAGCGTACTTGGACAACCTCACGAACTCCATGTGGTACTCCCACACACTCATATTACCCTGCTTGAGAACTTCCAACTCCGTAGCACGGGCTACCATAGCCTCGGCAGGCAAGAAGTGATCCATGAAGCATCAACAAACTCATTCCATCTCGCCGGAGGACTTTCCTCCCCACGGGAATTCTCCCACATCTCGAACCATGAATACGCTGCTCCCCTCAGCCTGTAAGAGGCTAACTCAACCCCCTCAATCTCTGTAGCCTTCATAACCCGAAGTGACTTGCACATCTCATCTAGAAAATCCTGCAGATCGGCCTCTGGATCAATACTTGAGAACTCTGGAGGGGCCAACTGCAGAACTAGTTGACTCTGGAACCGGTGGAATCTCCCTGTCCGCTAGAGGGTGCAGGGGCAGCATGATATACTTGGACCTGAGCGGCCACTAACTGGGTCAACATATGAATAGCTCCCCTGAGGTCGCCATCAGAAGTACCGGGACATGAAGTTGGAATCGAAGAAGGATCAGGAATACTAGCGGGGGGAGGGGGGGGTCGCAACACCCTCTGCCGCAGCAGGAATAGGAACACTCTGATCTGGAACAGAAATGCTAGGTGAATTCAAAGTCGGGGACTTGCTCTTACCCGCACCATCGCGTACAGATTTCACAGCCACACTTAGGGTGGCATCAGCCTCTAAGTCGAGCCGAGCTCTCTTCTTCGGTGCCATTACTGAAAATTTTGGAACAGAGCACGAGTTAGACGAGAATATTTTCAGTTTCCACTTCACCGCACGATATAGAATAACAATGAAAAGGATGTTTCCTAAATGTCCATGTTGCCCCCTAATTATAGATGTGGTCGACAACACACCGATAAGAAAGACTCTACTAGACACAGTTTCAAGACATCCTAGGACACTTTTAAAACCTTAGGCTCTGATACCAAGTTTGTCACGCCCCAAAATCGAGGGACGCGACCGGCACTCAACCGGGTGACCCTAGTCAAGCGAACCTGATTTGCCTTTCCTATCCCACGTGTTACCCCGTAATTTCAATTTACATCGTTCAAGTAAAATAGCCATTTATAACTCAAGCATAAACTTCGAACGTGAATTCACTTCTAATTTTTTATCATTACTAACACATGATACCAAATACTTACAAAATACATACAACATTAACAATGTGGGCTACGATTCCAAACTGTATGCTTACTAACCAAAATACATATACATACTTTCCCCATATTGTGTCTACAGAGCCTCTACAAGTAAAAACGATTTATATGCTACTTGTCGGCAACAAGGCCCCGGCTATACCTTACACTACACCATAAACTCAAATCAAGGTGACACGAGCCACACGTGGCCCCGGGAGGAAGTGAGGCTCACCAGAACAGCTGACGGAAAGGAGAGGAGGCACTACTGACGATGGGCTGAATTACCTGTTGTAGAACCACCTACATTTATATAAGAAAATGTAGTGCCCCCGGAAAAAGGGACGTTAGTACTGTGGAATAGTACTAGTATGTATGAACAAACTTTATCCCAAGTACAATCAAACAATACACAAGTAAGAAACGATAATAGAACAAATCAATCAATGCACGTGGAAAAGAACAACCAAACCATCAAGTTTCACAATCTCTCTTTTCCCCTTTTCAACATTTCCGTATTCAAGAGTTTCCCCGATTTTTCATTTTGATGGTGATAACATTCACATTCCGTCCTTATTAGCTCGGCCACCCTTATTACCTCGACCATCCTTGTTACCTCGGCCATCCTTATTACCTCGGCCACCCTTATTGCCTCACCTTATCAAGCTTATTGATTTGTGTTGCAGCGTGAAACCCATTCCCACCTGACAATCATATTTCATAACAACAACCACAAACAATTACATCACAAGAATCATCACTTCAAGGAATACAAGTTCCTATTAACAATTTATGTATTTGGGCCCAAGGCACCATAACTCTCATCAAGTAGTAATTTCATGAACATGGTGTTGCCACAATCACCCAATTCAGTTACATTGTTTCACAATACTCTTTTCATTACTTTTCACGCATGGCTTTCAACTATTTTACACATTCCCACATTTGAGCACATTATCAATCTTTTGTTCATTACCCATCAAACATCTTTCACAACTTCATACAGCACGGTAGCGTGACAATCAACTAGGAAAATTAGAGAATAGAATCTCATGCCTCAACACATCTGAACAATCAACTCACATATTTCCAAACAAGGCACACATACCAAATACCCGGAACCTAGAAGAGGATTCTACGAAGGTTAAAGTTAGCCATACATACCTCGAATCGGGATTTTTCCTTAATTTCTATCTCAAATCACCAGGCCTTCTAGCACCTTCAACCTAATTCATAATGCGGCATATTTAAACTTAGAATTAGGAATCATGAACATGTCTCGAACTCATTTGAGCTTTCTACCAAACACTAGGTGTTCTTTTTAGATGAGATAACCCTTCTTTAGTGAGAGATTACCCCTACCTATTTTCCTTAACTAGATTACGGTAGATTGGGTGCATGCATGCAAGTTTCTTAACCCCATCTTCATGAACTATTCCACCCATGTTTCATTTTAACAATATCTGGAAATTTGGGGTTAATGGGGTGGAAGCTTACCTCTTAGAGTGAAGAAATTTGTGTTCTACTTGATTAGTTCCAAGCTTGAGTGATGAAGGAAGACCAATTTGATGAAGTTGAGACTATCTCTCTCTAGGTGTGCCTATGCGTTCGCGAGTTAAATGTTGTGTTCCCACAGGGTAATTACAACCCAGCCCCCAGGCCCACGCTAACACTGTGCGTTCACAGTAACGCCCCCCCTCCCCAAAGGACCCTCCGCGATCGGATCCTGCTTGGTGCATTCGCACTGAATAAATTGACCCTGACCACCAGACCCCACTTTACCCTTTGTTTTCGCACTCCCTTGAGTGCATTCGAATAGGGCATTTACCTGAACACCAGAAAACAGCACCCACACCAGATTTTCTAAGACATTTTGCACTCCGACGCCTACCCGAAACTCACCTGTGCCCTCGGGGATCAAAACCAAATATACACACAACCTCAAAAATATCCTACGGACTTATTCGAGTAATCCAAACACCAAAATAACATCATAAACACTGAATTAAGCCTCAAAATATATAGAATAACCTGCCACTATGTGCATAGGCGGATCTATGTGTATGGTAGGGGGTTCACGTGACCCCGTAAACTTCGAAAAAAATTGTGTATATATATGTATTATATGTATATATACCTTGAGAAACATATGTATATTTAATTAGGCACCCTTAAGCACAACTCGTAATGTATAACTATAAGTGAGAAAACACTATATTAATGAATCATCGTTCTTAAAACAAGAATACATACGAGTCGTTAAGGCCTATGACATACTATACAATTATGAACCTCTGTGTCTCCAAAGCCTCTATGATTATCTGACATCAAATGGGAAAGGGTACCGGCCTACCCATAAGTCTGTAGCAAAACTCTGACACAATGACTTATACACTCGGTTGAACTCCGAATGAGGTGGAGTCTTACCGATCCTTCGTTGAATGCTAACCTTGTCTACTATGAGGGCTCGTCAGCCTGATTAACTATACCTGCGGGCATGAATGCAGTGTTCCTAGGCAAAAGGACGTGAATACGAATAATGTACCGAGTATGTAAGTCATTTATGTCAGTATATAAAGGACCTGGAAGAAACATGAAGCGATGGACTCAACCTGTAAGTCTGGATAGATGGTGTCCATGAATATGCGTATGAATGTCATGTCTTGCATAGCTACATGTGTTCATAACATCATCAAGCCTCTAAGGACATCTCATCATATCATCTCGGCCATTGTGGCCAAAATCATTAACATACCAGCTGATCAGGTGGTGGTGCGTATATAATGCCATGACCTTTTCCCATATCCCATATACATACATATATACGCGTATATAACGCCATCTGGTCATGGGTCAATGTACATGTATGAGAGAATGCAATACATGAGAAGTATGTCAATAAAATCTTTCGGAACGTTATATAAACATTATACCTCTGATTAATGTCATGAAGTAAACTTTATCAACTTACGTATTTTCTGAGACCCCTGAACAAGTGCTAGAATAATATGACACATGGGGAATCAAGAACGTAGGAACCTCTAGTATTTCTATGAATAGAGTCATTTATGGAAGTTGTGCATTTATTCGTTTTGTTTGTATCGCATGGATCATGCAAAAAGAAAGAAGAGATAGCATTAACATACCTTAATTTCTCATATGAACTCGTAGATGAAGAATCAAATTTGAATAAAGTATTATTCTGAAAGTGAGAATGTTGCTGCCCAACGCTTCCTTCTACAAAAGTACTTATTCTCAAGACCAAAATATAAATTTTCCCAAATAAAAGAATGAACTCCTAGCTAAAAGTGTTGCTATATTTAGTTGGTACAAAAGAAATGATCGTGAAAGACATGAACTTACTTAGCATATATATATATATATATATATATATATAGATTCACACACACAAAATAAGGGAGAAGTGAACTCTCACATGATGCCACATGACCATCGAATACACCTAGCAAGCTAAGCTCTTATCATTTAAAACATGTCACTTACTACCCATTAAATACTTAGTCACTTTGTTACTTCCCTCATAGTGACATGTGGAGATGTTTTCACCTCACCATTTATAGGAATGCCACATTTACCTCTAATAGTGATTAGTTACTAAATAATGTCTCCTACAACTATACATGGGATCCCCCCCCCCCCCCCCCCCCCCGCTCTTTCCTTAATTTATGACACATGTTCATCTAATAAAATTTGACACCCAATAACCTCACCTAATTTGTACACATATACGCCAATTTAATCTACCTAATATGTATCCAGTTCTACTACTAACAATACTTATCAACAATTTCCTTATTAGCTATAAAGATGCCACCTCCAAGATACTTGTATTAGTCATTTGTTGCTCTTTACTATGTAGCCACATGAACATCCTTGTCACCTTGTACTTGTACACAAATCCTTATTTTAAAGTACTGCTATAAAAATATAAAAATATAAAAATATAAAAAAAATCATGGTACCATATCAAAATGTATCTGGTGGTATCAAGGTTGTTAAACTTACACAGTCGTACAATAACCTTTTCACGAATCCTATATAAACTCATGAATGACCTTAATCCCTCTTACGCTCATATGGATTATTAAGACTCATCCGAGATGTCATACTACTAGTATTAAAGACTTTCTTTCTATTCTACATGTGTAATCCTCTAGGTTCATAGTTAATGACTCATCACCAAACGTTTACACATGTAAACCATGTACTTTAAGTGCTACGACTCATGTGCACATTGGTGCCACCCCTGGCTAACTTCGTGCCATGTGACAGCCCACAAATTCCCCTAAAATGTCACCTAACCTTACAAACCAAAGAGTCATCATTTGTCTTGATCAAGACCCATACTTGCAGTGACGTAAATGCTTATGCACCCCACGTATTTGATGACTAAGCTACCAAAACTTCCTAATCTTGCCACCTAGCTCCACGACTTGCCCAATCAATATTGAATTCCCAACTTGCTGCCACATTAATCCTTAGAAGTTGATTAGTCATGAAGCCTCCTTATCCTCATGATTCCACATGGATTCATACAAATAAGAATTATCCACTCATAACTAATTCCATATTCCATGACTTTATACAACCACTTAACCAATTATTCACGCAATAATTTCTAGGTCTTGATTCACTTGAATACTAAAATATTTCATATACCCTTCTATCATGGTCATGTGGTATATATAGCATTCATCCATAAATACAGGATATCATAGCATGGACCATATTTTATCTCAAAATATCAAACATCAATGAAACTTGCTATCTTCGATTTGTTTACCTCTGACCTTTATTACACTTACTTATCATTTGTTATAAATATCATAAGTACGTAGAACCTCAAAAATAGTCTTGTCCTTGCACATATGGTTATTATCCTACGACAAACCCAACGTACAAAATTATGGGATGTAACAACATCACTCTCTTTTCCTTAAAATCTAGGGATAATGCATAAAATCCTCCTCGACCTATGAGCATATTATGAACTACAAACCTTTTCTTTTCGAGGGTTGATCACGCCCAACTATGGCTTATAAAAAGGACTAAGCGATCGTTGCAAATATAATCTGATTTACAAGTCCGGAGTCGAATACTACAGAGAACTAAGGCTTAGCTACAACTGTTGACTATCACCAAGAATACAAGCTTGGACAATTCCTAACTTATAGATATTAAGATTCGTGTGTTTAACTAATTAACTAACAAATCAAAATAGTAAATTAACACCGATGATACTACGGATTGGAAAAAATATTAAGGAGGACTAGAGTTATGATTTCCCCAATTGTCGGAATCCTTCCCGCTATGTCTTTTATAATTTCGCCTAAGTATTCTCTACTGATCATGAGCGCTCTGCGTGTTGTAATGCTTTCCCAAGTAACTACCACAATTTACTAGACATATTCTCCCGAATTACACTAGCTAACCTTAAGTACAGCTCACTTAGATCACACCCAAGGTTTCATTATCCCTAATCCCACCTTTAAGCCCTTCATTATTGATCCCTCATATACGTCGGGAGTGATGTTGTTCAACAACTACCTAAATAGGCACTCTCTTCCGAGTAATACATACTAAATAGGCACAACTGATTGAGGTCCCTACAATCAAGCACAAGAACAATATAGTTGAACAAATAGAGAAAATACTACGGCTCAATTATATAAAAACATAACAAGAATTTATCCTACAAAAGGTTCCATCAAACACTTAGATAACAGATTAGCCATTCATAATAGTATGTAAAACTACAATACTAAAAGTCATAACCAACAATGAAAAATAGGAAGAGGGAGGAAAAACTCGTAGAAGAATTCCCCGCCTTGCTCCTATTGTGTCTCTGTCTCCTATATCAAGAGTAATAAAATATACGACAATATATTAAACAACGTAATTTGCTAAAAAAAAAATTATTAATAATGTAAGAATACCAAACATTAGATAATATAAAAAAATAATATAGAACAAAAAAGTTATTCCATGACTATATAAATCCTTTTAATTTAATAATTTTTTTTTATTGAATATATAATATTGAAAAATAAGATGACAATTAAAACTTAATAAGACAATACGATTAATGTTCAAGAAAACCTGATCAAAATTTAAAAGCATCTGGATATAAAGTTACCCCTACAAAAAGTAAAAGATCAACTGCAAAACTCAATTGATCAATGAGTTGCATTTTTGCATATTTCTTTTTTTTGGAGTCGTTAGGTGAAAATGATCATTAAAAATAAAATTTACATGCTATAACTAACTTTAGGAGTGTTTGTTTGTTTTCTACTAAAAAATAAACTAATTAAAAGTCGGTTTTCGAAATATTAGTACCAAATCAAACTAACTAACTATCTGTTTTCTCCTTAGATGTAAAGACATTTGCTAATTACATCTTCTGCCAACTTTATTCTAGCAAAGCATTATCAAACCAATTATTCTTTAACAAATTTGTAATTTATTAAAATATATTGATAGTATATATATATAATTAAATAAAATAATGATGAGTAATTTATGGACTCAATTAAAGGAAATTATTTTTAACTAATGTCTTAACAAATGTCGTTTAAGTCCCTTGATTTCTTACTCCTGAATTTTTTTATATCATTTGATCTCATATGCACGGCAGCCCATTCATGATTATATTTAGAGATTGAACAAAATAGGTTGGCCTAAGGTGTTAATTACAAATTGGGCCAGATTTGGCCATGGCCCAAATACTCATCCTTAGACTAGCTAACTTAGTCTTAGACGATTTCGAACACATATCTATCGACAATTGCTTCAAATAAGCATTTTAACTATCATGACCATAGTCATGATTATGTAATCCACACTCGGGTGCGGCAACTCATGTCCCCGACTCCAACTTCAAACAATAATAAAAAATCACATGTTGTAATCGTGGGTGCATTTCATGTGGCACGGTTACAATATGTCCAAAAACAAACAAGTGCACGCCATCGTGCTTTGTTTCAAGATAAATCCATAAATATCAAAAGTGGTTTTAAATTATAAAAGTTAAATGCACAATAGGTTTAAAACACGTAATTAGTCAGATAATTTAGGCCAAATATTAATAGTTAAGCGACCGTGCTAGAACCACGGAATTCGGGAGTGCCTAACACCTTCTCCCGGGTTAACAGAATTCCTTACCCAGATTTCAGGTTCGCAGACATTTTAAACAGTCAAAAACTTCCTCGAATAATGCCACTTTAATTGGAAAAACTCCCTTATTACCCTCCCGGGGTGGAAAATGGAGGTGTGACAGCTCCTTTTTATTTTGGTGTGACTGAACCCCAGGAGAGGTTCAGTCACACCAATAGGTTATGCCAGTGTTTGAAGTGATCAACAGGTTATGCTGTTGTTAGAAGGATCACCGGGTTATGCCGGTGTCCGGGAGGTCAACAACCATAACTCTCATCAAGTAGTAATTTCATGAACACGGTGTTGCCACAATCACCAATTCAGTTACATTGTTTCACAATACTCTTTTCATTACTTTCCACGTATGGCTTTCAACTATTTTACACATTCCCATATTTGAGCACATTATCAATCTTTCGTTTACTACCCATCAAACATCTTTCACAACTTCATACAGCATAGTAGCATGACAATCAACCAGGAAAATCAGAGAATAGAATCTCACGCCTCAACACGTCTGAACAATCAATTCACATATTTCCAAACAAGGCACACATACCAAATACCCGAAGAGGATTCTATGAAAGTTATAGTTAGTCATACATACCTCCAACCGGTATTTTTCCTTAATTTCTATCTCAAATCACCGGGCCTTCTAGCACCTTCAACCTAATTCATAATGCGGCACATTTAAACTTAGAATTAAGAATCATGAACATGTCTCGAACTCATTTGAGCTTTCTATCAAACACTAGGTGTTCTTTTTTAGATTGGATAACCCTTCTTTAGTGAGAGACTACCCCTACCTATTTTCCTTAACTAGATTGCGGCATATTGGGTACATGCATGCAAGGTTCTTTACCCCGTCTTCATGAACTATCCTACCTATGTTTCATTTTAACAAGATCTGGAAATTTAGGGTTAATGGGGTGGAATCTTACCTCTTAGAGTGAAGAAATTTGTGTTCTACGTGATTAGTTCCAAGCTTGAGTGATGAAGGAAGACCAATTTGATGAAGTTGGGACTCTCTCTCTCTAGAACCCACTCTTTCATCTATCTAATATCCCAAAAAAATGGTTAAAAATGAAGGGGATGGTGTTTTTAATGGACTGGGGTCTGGTTTTAAAATTAGAAAAATAGAAGCCCAACACAAGAATGTGGTCAGGAATGCGATCGCATTCCTGACATGCGGTCCGCATAATGGCCCTCAAGATGGGCCAAAATTCGAAACACACTGCCCAGGTATGCGACCATTGTGCGGTCCGCATACACGTTATGCGATCGCATACTGGACCGCATAGTTAACTTCAAAAGGGGCAGTACTCTGCCTAGGTATGTGACCATTATGCGGTCCGCATATACGATGTGTGATCGCATAGTGCGTTGCATAACACCTACTTAATGGAAAATTTATATTCTTTAAGTGTCTGGGTACTTTTTACTCAGTTCAGATCTGTTTCAAAGATTCCCATAATAAAACAACTCGGGGACTCATTCGGGAATTATTTTAAAGCG
>MDKI01126792.1:0-30229 GCA_005239505.1 Nicotiana paniculata
GGGGTGGGTGGGAGTTAGGGGGTAAAGGGGTATGGTGGGTGAGTGGGTGGTGCAGAAAACAAAAGAAAATTGAAAATATAAAAAAAAATGTAAAATTGGGGAAACTAAGTAACTTTCTAGATAAGTTAGGTTGAAATTCCTTTGTTTTGGGTGAGTTTCATGGATTGTATTTGGGCTGCTAAATGAGTCAGAATGGGTCATAAAAAATAATTGGTTAACTTGGGCTCAGCCCAAATTGACCCATGAGCTAAAATGGGGGCTTTTGCATCCGTACCCACTTTTTGCGCCACGTTTTAACTTATACCCGTTTTGTAAAAAAATTGCATCCGTACCCGCTTTTGCGCATAACTTCAGCATGCGGGGCTGAAGTAGCAAAGGCAATCACGCAAAACTTCAGCATTCTAGTAGACGGGCCTGAAGTAGCTTGCGAACTTCAGCTCTAGTAAATGGGGAACTTCAGCATACGGGGCTGAAGTTCCCCCAGTTACACTGGGAAACTTCAGCTCTAGAGTTGAAGTTTTTGTCTTTGTAATTGGGAAACTTCAGCATACGGGGCTGAAGTTCCCCGGTATAAAGACAAAAACTTCAGCATACGGGGCTGAAGTTCCCCTTACACTGGGGAACTTCAGCTCTAGAGTTGAAGTTTTTGTCTTTGTAAATGGGGAACTTCAGCATACGGGCTGAAGTTTCCCAGTTATAAAGACAAAAACTTCATCATACGGGCTGAAGTTCCCCCAGTTACACTGGGGAACTTCAGCTCTAGAGATGAAGTTTTGTCTTTTGTAAATGGAGAACTTCAGCATACGGGGCTGAAGTTCCCCTTACACTGGGGAACTTCAGCTCTAGAGATGAAGTTTTGTCTTTTGTAAATGGAGAACTTCAGCATACGGGGCTGAAGTTCCCAAGTTATAAAGACAGCAACTTCAGCATACGGGCTGAAGTTCCCCAGTTTGCAAAGAGCTGAAGTTTTGTCTTTGTAACTGGGAAACTTCAGCCCCGTATGCTGAAGTTTTGTCTTTATAACTAGCGAACTTCAGCTTAACTGGTGAACTTCAGCTCAGCGAGGGAAAGGGGAGCTGAAGTTATTTAAAAAGTGGGTACAAGTTAAAAGTATTTTAAAAAATGGGTATAGATTAAATGGGGGTGACCAAATAGGGTGCCCCGCATAATTTTTACGCTAAAATGTGTTTAGCCCAACCCATTAATCTCTGGGCGGATTGGGCGGGTTAGATAGATTTGGGCTCAAATTGCCACCCTATTTTTAACTTATACCCGTTTTACAAAAAAAAAATTGCAAGCGCACCCATTTTTTGCGTAACTTCAGGCATACAGACCTGAAGTAGCAAAAATGTTTGCCTAAAGTTCAGTTTTGCTACACCTCAGTTTGGCCTGACTTGCAAAGACAATCACGCAAAACTTCAGTTCATAGTGCAAATGGCAAACTTCAGTTCAATAAAACAACAACATGTGTTGGCTGAAGTTTTTGTTTGTAATTGCCGAACTTAAGCATTCTAGTAGCTGAAGTTGTATTCTGTATTTGCTGAACTTCAACATGTTTTAGTTGAAGTTATGTTCTGTATTTGCTGAACTTCAGCATGTTTTAGCTGAAGTTTTATTCTATATTTGTTGAACTTCAGCATGTTTTAGCTAAAGCTTTGTTATATTTGTGATGAACCTCATGACTGAAGTTTGTTTTGTATTTGCTGAACTTCAACATTCTAGAAACTGTAGTTTTTGTTTATATTTGCTGAACTTCAGCATTCTTAGAGCTGAAGTTCTAAAACAACAATGACAAGTTGTCATTAAGATCCAGTTGCTGAACTTCAACATTCTAGAAACTGTAGTTTTTGTTTATATTTGCTGAACTTCAGCATTCTTAGAGCTGAAGTTCTAAAACAACAATGACAAGTTGTCATTAAGATCCAGTTGCTGAACTTCAACATGTTTTAGATGAAGTTTTGTTCTATATTTGCTAAACTACGGCATGTTTTAGCTGAAACTTTGTTATGTTTGTGATGAACTTCATGGCTGAAGTTTGTTTTGTATTTGTTGAACTTCAGCATTCTAGGAGCTGAAGTTTTTATTTATATTTGCTGAACTTCAGCATTCTTAGAGCTGAATTTCTAAAACAACAACGACAAGTTGTCATTAAGATCCAGTTGCTAACTACTATTTATTGAATATTTTAGCCTTAGAATAATGGAATTATCAGGAAATTTTAAAAGCAATGCTCCTATAAAACAAGACCATTAGTAAAAGTAACATCTTCACCTAATGCACAGGGAATCAACTCGTGCTTTCGTGTTTCAGTGGCAATTAAAATTAGAAAACGAAGGAGGAGATAAAGTTGTTTAAACAGTGGGTACAAGTTAAAAAAAAATTAAAAGTGGATATAGGTTAAATCGAGGCGACCAAATAAGATACCCTGCGTAATTTTTACCTAAAATATGCATATTTCACTCAATTATATTTTTACAATAGTTATTAAAAATGCAATAATCAACTTAGACTAAATGCATTTTTAACGCCAATTAACCAACATAAGGTAAATCCTACTTAACAACTAAAATGTAAATAATAGTAAGAACTTAACCAACATATACTTGTAAATGAGTAATGCGCGCTTACAAGTATAAACTTACGGCGAGAAAGCTCCAAGTGCAATTTCTTTTTTTTTGTTTTCTTCAAAATTTTGAAATTATGGAGGTCCAAATGTTCAAATGAGAGTAAAAATATTCCTTTTGTTACGAGAAAAGTCACGTGACATACACCTCATCAAATGTTAGTGACACGTAAAATTAGTTGTCTACTTTAGATAAACTTAATGGGAAAATTAACATATTTGAACTAATAATATAACGTTACAAGTATATATATGAACTCAAAGTATAAAGAGAAGTATATTTAAACCTTTTGTAACACTACATGGATATATTTGGCCCTTTTGGATTTTCGAAATATATACTATTATATACCATGTAGTACTAATATTTAGAGACTTCAGGGATACTCTTCCTTTCCCTCCCTCTATCTGTTCTCTCTTTCGACCCAAGTGTTACTGTTGATTTTGACATCTAAGAGTTATGGCTTGGCGCAAAGAGGCCTTTCAAAGAAGCTTACTCTCTTAGTGCAGAAGCAGTTGAAGGCAACGATGATCTTCTAACCAAGATTCTGCTATCACACCCACCTAGGAGTGGCAAATGTGCGGGTCGGGTCGGATATGGTTCGGGTCGAAACGAGTAATGGAAAAAATGGGTAAATTATTCGACCCGATACATATTTAATAAACGGGTTAACCGGCAGATAAAATGAGTAATTATATTATCCATTCATGACTTCATATTATCTTGCAACAGAAGAACATTACTGAAATAATTTTTCAATAATTGTATTATTCATATTTTATCTATTGGTTACCCATTTGGCTACTCATTTTTCTAATGGGTTAGGTTGAATGGATAACTACTATTTTTAACCCTCTTGGCAGGTCTACTCCCACCAAAACCTTTCAAGCTTGTTTCCAAAAGGTGGTTGTCTCTTATCACTTTCGAAATTTGAGAATGGATTTGGGAAAATTTGGAATTCTTTGTGGTTCTTACTATGATAGGAAGTATTATGTGTGTAACCCAACTATAAAGCAATTCACTACTCTTCCACTTGACATGAGTTTGGCTTTTGACCGTTCAATATCTCCATATTGAAATATACTCTTCAGAGACAAATTCCTGGAAGCAATAGGGAGTTCTCTTTCCGAAACCATTTAAAAAACATATTCATTATGCTGATGGAGTTTTCTTCAATGGAGCAATTTTTTGGACATTCAGTCGATTAGATAGCTTTTGCTATTTTGATATCCACACTTATTCAATGCCAAAAATGAAAAGAGAAATACTATTGTGGATGTATTTATATCTGTTTGGCACTTCATTAGGCGAGTAACTTTGACTCAAATTAATTCTATTCGATGGCTGTCACCTTTTTATATTCTTGGAAGGTATCCATAGAATAGAAATAGCTTCTCTGTGATTTTCAATCGGTGCTAATATGAAATTGTAATTTGCAATTGTGCCCCGATGAATGAAATCAATCTTTGTTTACAGCATTTTTCATAGATTATCTCAGAATTCGATGAGGGCAGTCGAAACAATTCCTCCTGAATAAGCTCTGACAAGAGGTAAAACCATTAGTATAGTCTGTTTGACCAAGTTTCTAAAATTAGCTTATTTTGAGAATTAGTTTGTGTTTGGTTAATTAATCTGAAAAGTACTTTTGAACTGTAATTAGTATTTGACCAAACTTTTGAAAACTGCTTCTAAGTGTATTTTTTTCAAAAGTATTATTGTAAATAAGCTACTTTTTTCTGCTTCTCAAAAACTACTTGTGTTTCTCCTCAAAAGTATTTTTTTTCTTTCCAAAAGCTTGGCCAAACAAGTCAATTTTTGGCAAAAAAAAAACATTTTTGGCCCAAAAATAAGCTTGGCCAAAGAGGCTATTAGCGAGGGTTATCCAAAAACAAAATCTGCTGTGTTTTTCTCTTCAATTTTATTATAAAAATTTGAAGTACTTGCAGTATTAACAACATTCAAATAGCTTATATTTTTAGAATGAGGTGTTTGACTTCTATTTATTGTCTCATTTTCTCTTCCATGCAGGAATTTGCACATAATCCCCTTTCTACCTAATAGATTAACATAGGTTACGTCAGAAACAAAAAACCCTGTTACATCAGATATAAGATAGGCCAGTTGTCAGGGCAATAGAGCACGGGGCAACGATGATTGTACAGCAGCAAACCATTAGGGGGAACTGAGAGCCGTGAAGTCAGGGATTTCTGCAACAGTGGCGAAGTTCTCTACTATATATTGGTTAAGGGTCTGCAAGCTATGGTAATCACGGATTTATTGAGATGTTTTTGGTACCTTTGCTGCATCATAGTATAGTTTTCGGTTTCACAAGTCTGTGTGCATGCTTGTTCTTGTATGTTATAATGATGTAATTTGCGAGGGTAAGACCCGCTTGCTGAAATTCAAATGTTGAATATGACATTTGGATGATGCATTTTGCAGTCAGGACTTGATAACATGGAAGGAGCTGATTGACTTTACAAGAGGTTTTATGGCACTGTCCAACTGTAAGTCTGTAAGTACGTGTTTTTCCAGTCTGCAACTTCGGTTTTATTGTTTCTTTACAAGTCATTTTTTTTTTCTCACCGCGCCACATTCAGATCTGTATGACCAACTTCGCCTTAACAGTACGAAAAGGTAGCTTCACTTCTCTTTGAAGGTCTTTGTCCTACTCCTTTTTTCAACTGTTAGTTGACTACAAACCTTGTGGTGAACTCTTTATTTATATTGGTATTGACTTAATTAGTCATCACGCTTGATTTATTAGCTGTTGTTTTTGAAACTTGAGAATTGAATGCTACTGTATTATCATAAAACTACATGATTCCTTTCTCTTGAGTCCTAACAGCTTGTTTGGATGGTTGTTACCCATTGTATTGTATCGTATTTTTATTTTAATAGAAAAAGGTTTGATGTGTCCCTCTATTATCATCAATAGTTTAAGAAAGACCTCCGTTATACTATTAGGACATCCAAACCCCCAACGTTATGCTATTATACATATATGCCCTTATTTTAACGGAAGGGCCACGTGGCAAGCTTAAAATCATCCGGTTAAATTTATAATGGATCTGACCCACCCATTACCCAACCCGACCCTAACCCTTCTAGACCCTTCACCCTTATTAACGTGTGAACCCTAATTTGTTCACTCCTTCTCTGTAGATGTCCTTCCCTCTCAATTAAAATTCTTTCTTCTTCTCAATTAAAATTCTTTCTTCTTATTCGACCAGTCAACTCTGATAGTATTGTTCTATGTCTAGTTCTAATGTTATATCGAGAAGGAGGTGCTACTGTGGGAGATTGCGAACAACTTCACTTCGACGACTACAAACAACCCCGGAAGGAGATTCTACAAGTGTGCTAAACCAGAAGTAAGTGTGAATTTTGTTGGTGACTCATTATTCGTCGATGTATTTAAAGTTTTATTTTTTCTGTTCTTTAATTTTTTTTGTTCTTTAACATAGTTATTGTTTGTGTTTGTAAGAATGAGTCATGTGGATATTGGGAATGGCAAGACGAAGTCCTCCCGAACAAAGCGTTTATAGTAATCGACGATTTCAAGTCTAAATTAGATGTTGCCAATGTCAAAATCAGGACGTTGAATATGTTGTTGGATGCGTGCAAGCTTGAAAGGGACAAATTGATGGAAAAAGTTGATGTTTTGGAGGCTATAAATGATGTTGAAGTGAATAAAGCAAGGGAGATGGAAGTGAAAGTGATGCACATGAAAATGGTCATTATGGTTTCATTTGCACTATTAGTCTGATTTGTTGTGGCATTGATGTATGAAATGAATTCAGCATTTTGTTTAGTGCAGTAGGGTTTTGATGTAGTTAATTGTTGTAAAATCCAAATTTTAATGAATGTTTTTTGTTGGTCAGCTTGTAATGAATCCAGATTTTCATGAATGAATTTTGTACAATGAACTATGTCATTTTGTATAGATTTTCATGAATGCATTTTGAATTCTTCAGATTTATTGTGTTGGTCAGTTGGTTTTAAACAGAAAATCTGGGCAGTTATGACCAAAAATTTGGACAGTTAAAACAGATCCTAATGCAGAAAAAACTGGGCAGACAGTTAATTACATATTAGAAGTACTTTCAATGCAGTAATTATATATCACCAAAAATAGGAGACCGTCATGATTATATATCAGTTTGCAGTAATTACATCCCAAAATATTAACATAACATTAAACAGGAGACTATCATGAAGTTTGCAGTAATTACATCCCAAAATATACACAAAACTATATAGAACTTGATCATTTTCCTTTCCTTATCTTCAACTTCTCAATCATCTGTTGCCTTTGTTTTTCTAATTGATTTGAAGTTGTAGTTGCTTTACCCTTCTACATGAGGCCTGCTGGTGAATATGGAAGGTCTGTGGGCTCACTAACACCAGTGTGATCACCAGTAAAGTTGATAGATCTAGTCCCAACTGGTAAGTTTACCTGCTGCCTCAGTTGAAGTCTTGTCTTGACTTCTGATATCACTTTTAGCCTAATCACAGCATCTTCATCATGTTCCATACTTGATTGACCAACTCTAGGTATAGGCATGAAGCTAAATACATTTTCCTGACTTGGTTGAGTCATTTGAGGTGCTGAACAGTGTATTTCTTCTTCTGTTTCAGAATCCAACAAAGTTCTTGTCCTTTTCAAAAAAATATTTCCCTTGCTTACCTGCTTTCCCTTTGGTTGCTATTAAAAAACAAGTTCAGCATATTAGAGAACATAAATAAGTTGCAATTCTAGATTACATGAGCACAAGTTCTTGCATTATGGTTTGGTTGACCACATTTTCCACAAGTCATGACTCTACCTTTTCGAGATTGTGACCACGCTCCTTGCCTTTTAACTGCCTCATCCTTCTACCTATCCCTCTTAACTTTTGGCCTGCCAGCCAACTTCACCAACTCTGGGGGCTCCATTGCTTGTGATGGGTCAATTTTCAAAATTTTCTCTTTTAACAGGTTGGAGCTTGTGTCTATAAGTAAGTAGGAATGCCTCCTTACTGTACCACCAGTGCATCTCTGTCAAAGGATCACCCTTGTTGTGAAGTATAGCTCTAATTGCATGAGGGCATGGGATTCTTGTAAGGTCCTATGCCCTGCTGGTGCACTTCTTTATGTTTAAGTTGACACAATGCTTGTCAGACCCTTCACTAACTTCATATCCTCCTTCTCCATTGGAATTAACTTTACACACTTGTGCAATCTCCATGAATTCATTGTATAATTCTAGGCTCTTTGGACTGTACTCATTTCTCCATGTACTAGCTTCAGCTTCATGTTTTGTCATCATGTTCATAATTTTGAGTCTTATGTCTTCCAACATCTTAATGATTGGCTTTTGCCTTGCTTCCAGAATCCATGAATTGAATGATTCAGTCAAATTGTTGTCAACTGATCGATTCTTCCAAACTGTATCTAGATAAGCTCTGCACCAAGACTGTGGTAGGTACTTCAATAAATTCTCTACTGCATCTTTGTTCAACTCTCCTAGCTTGCTTAGTTGGTCTTTGAAGTCTTCTTCATAAGTGCACCATGAACACCACCAAAGGAGTTTTTTGCATTCCCGAGTATTGTATGTCTTGCACCAGTTAGCCTCGATATGTCTAACACAAAACCTATGATGTGCTTGTAGTAGAACAATTTTAATTGCCTCATTAACCCATGGACAGAAGTAGATGATAGAAAGAAAAAAAATCAGAAGTAGAAACTGGACAGAATCAAGTTGACAACTGAAAGAAAAAAAAAATCAGAAGTAGATACTGGCAAGTTGACAACAAAAAGAAAAAAAATCAGAAGTAGATACTGGACAGAATAAAGGTGATTCAGAAGTAAAAATTCAGAAAAATTACCTTTTGCATGTCTGACATGAAGGTGATTCCTTCTCCTTCCTTAAGGTCTAGACATACCTGAAGCAATTGTAGGAACCAGTTCCAAGAATGCTTTTTTTCCTTATCAACAACTTCCCATGCCAAAGGACAAAAATGGTTTGTGCATCCTGTCCAATAGCAACTAGCAATTGACCTTTGGGTTTCCCTTTTAGAAATGTGTCATCTACACCAATAAATGATCTTAACCCTAACTTGAACCCCATCTTCATAGCTTTGAAGCAAACATACATCCTCAAGAATCTTCTTTTCCCATTTTCAAGTGTATTTTTTTAAAAATGTTAATCACTACATCACTACCTGGATTACTCTCCCTCAATTCAATGGCATAAGCATCAAGTTTTGTTGTATTCATCTGCAAAAATCCCATCTAAGGTCTCCAATATCATTATTTTTTCCCTCTTGCACTTCTCATGACTCACATTTAACTCAAAAATCCTTTTCAAATCAAGTACCATCTCCCTTACCTTATATTTAGGATTATCATGTAGTTTTCCCTTAAAGTAATGTGCAATGGTATTGAAATCAACAGTACTATTATCATATGCAATGCCACAATTATGTTTTGAATCTAATGTCTTTACAATAACCCTTGCATTACCATCTTTGGATATTAAACAAAGAAAGGGACAACCCACAATGCATCTATACCTAACCCTCTTTTTGTCACTCTTCCTCAGTTTTAGGACTTTCTTGTTGGCTAGAGCATACAACTTCATAAACTTTCTAGCTTCTGGTATGTCCTTAAAGGCCATGCCTTTATATATCTCCTTATAATCATTTAGATTCTCAGCTATGTCTTCTTCTTTTTTGAGTTTTGAGTAAATGTAATTCTTCAGAATCATATCCTTCGGAATCACATCCTTCAGAATCAGAACTAGAGTCAGAACCTATTTCACTTAAGGTACAGACAGTACCAGCTTCATCTAAAATATGAAATTATTCACTATAATCAATAATATTGGGAATACAATCAATAAGGGGGCCAGATTCATCCACAATATATAGGTTCACTACATTATATTCATTAGAAAGCAAAGATGTCAACTTTCTAATCCTCACATCCCCTTTAACCTCATACAATTTACCAGAAGGTCCAACAACTATAAGTTGTTGAACCCCTAAAGACCCTAGCTCAACTATGAATTCAGACTCTATATCTATATAAGAAAGCAAGTGTGGATCATACCCTGACAAAGTGTCAGTTTATTCTTTGTGTACCCAACTTCAGGATGTGTAACCCATGAACCTTCATGATTGAATATTAAATCAACTAATACTATATCCAATAACCTAGTAAATATAGCAAATAAGAATGGTTATCAAACAGTAAAAAAAAAAAAGGTAGAAAATGAATAAAAATATTGTGAGACAGAATGTAGAAAGTAAAAAAATATGAATAAAAATAGGCAGAAAATGACATGTGAGACATAGGGTCCCATGAATAAAGAAATACAACATGTACAAAAAGATCCACAAAAAAGTTCAGTTTATGGGTCATCCCTTCATAAAAAATTGATAAAGAGAGCAAATGTGCACTAAAATCCAACCATCGAAATAGTTTAATGAAGCAATTGCATTCAAGGGTCCTACATCTAGGACCACCTTAGCTAATAAACAAAGAAAAAGCACCGAATCTTAGTCAACATCACAGAAAAACCACCTCTGAGATAAAAATCCTAAACCAGAAGACAATAAATCCACCTTGATATATATCCACAACATGAAACAACTACAAATAGGGACCACCTCAAAACTGAAACATGCAACAAGTACAAGAAGAAAAACTATAAAGTATTTATATAAAAATAAAGGATAAAGCTTTGATCTTGTCCAAACCGAAATCCTAGACCACAAATAAGAATAATATAACAAGTAATCGGCAAAATCGATCAACAAATACTTAAATCAACCAGTATAATGAAGAAACGACTCACCTTTACACCAAGATCATATGAAATCGGTAGATTGGATTCAGCAATAACGTCGGTCTCTTAAAGGTTCGAGGGGGTGGAAAAAAAAGGGGGAAATTAACCAAATGTCGGTGACTGATGTTCAACCAAAAATGCATATATTTTTTCATTGTTACCTCATGTTCTAGTATTTTTAATTGCCTTTTGAGTGTTAATTATATCATATTATGCTTAATATTATATTTTAACTATGTAGGAATAAAGCAGTATAAAGATGAAGAGATTTGAAACAAAATTAAATAAAACGTGAAAGAAAAAGAAAGAAAATTAAATTAATAAAATAAGGGGGACACCCTTTGATCTTTGTCCCCCCAAGTGGAGACAACAACAAAAAGATACACAATTGAAATGCATTTAAATGCAATTGATGAAAGGAAAGCACTGAAAATTTTCAACGTGAAAAGGTTACTGTTTCCAGCGCCACGACCAGCGCCGGGCGCTGGCCTGGACGTGTGCTGCGTGAGTTTTCCTATTTCGTTCGGGACAAGGTTATTTCAGTTTTATATGATCCCAACTTATATAAAAGGAGTTCTAAACTTAATTTGGAGGGTATCTAACATATTTTGAAGGGGAATTCATGTAGAGGAACATACATCACGCTTGAAGGAGGTTTTTACCTAGTTTTTCTTCTCTTCCTTTAATTTCATAGTTTATTCGTTCTAGAGTTTTGGGTGTTACATGAACGTTGTAGTTTGAAGCTTGAATTGTTCTTATTATTTTATCATATTGGTTTATTTATTCAATCATGCGCTTAATTATTTGATTGTTTGATCATCAATTGAATACTACCTACGAATCTAGGATTGAACTCGGGAGAGGGAATTCTTGATTGCATATAAAATTGGGTAGAGCAAGATCTTAACCCTTTAGGGAGCGGATTTGCGGCTAGGATAGGAATATACCTAATCACCTTGCTTGGTTATTATACGGGAATTATTAATGCGTTCTTATGAATCCTAATTTCATAGGAATATAGGCATTAGGTTAGCTTGATAGGCGAGTTGTACTTCGGGAGAAGGCTACGAGCAATACTAACCTCGTCAATCAATAAATCAGATAAATTAATTAGACGATTTAAGTGAAAAACTCAACAGGATTGTTTGTTAACCCATAGTTTTAGAATATCGGCTCTTATTGAATTCGTGTCTATTTCGCCAATTTGTTTCTTTAATTTCATAGTTTACTATTCTAGATTAATTTTAGTTAAATATTCATACTTTAGTATTTGCTTGAATAGATTAATTGTTTGGGTTTAATTTAGTTGATAGTTAATCACAAGTCCCTGTGGGTATGATATCTGGACTTACAATCCTATATTACTTGTCGACCACGTATACTTGTGTGTGCGTTTGTGAGCAACAGTAACAAACCATATTTTAGAGAAGGGTTAGGGTTGGATCCATTATAAATTTAACCGGATGGTTTTAAGCTTGCCACGTGGCCCTTCCGTTAAAATAAGGGCATATATGTATAATAGTATAACGTCAGGGGTTTGGATGTCCTAATATTATAACAGAGCGATTTTTTAAACTATTGATGATAGTAGAGGGACAGATCAAACCCTTTGTCGTTACTTTAAATATGATGTTTGTTTTGATTGTTACTTAAATTTTAATGTATCGTATCGTTAAATCCGTCGTTACATAACGACGAAATGTGCCACTTTATGTAACGATCGATTTGGCATGGTCGCGTCGTTACCTTGTCTTTTTCTCTCAATCTCACCCTTCATTATTATTAAATAATTTTATTTTATCATTTACCCTACTTTTTTAATATAATAATACCATATATCATAATTTTTCTTTATAATATTACAAGTTTATTCTTCATATTGCTGGTGCGTGATATCATCAAACAATGGCAAACGACACCAATCTATCCAAATATTATATTTATCAAACAGTACAGAACAATACAATACAGTATAATATGATACATTATGAAAAGATACGTAACAATCATCAAAAAAAGCTGTAAATTGTTCAATGTCTCAATCATATCATAACATGTTTGCTAAGATTGGTTTACAGATTTAATTGACCACAATTAATTTCTTTCTAGCATCCAAGTAAAATATTCACATTATAAAAAAAAAAATTGTATAGTAGTAACAACATTGATTACCTCATATTTTTAGAATGAGGTGTCTGACTTGCATTTATATTGCTATTTTCCTTTGATATGCGGGAATTTCTGTAGAGGGTCCATCCATAAGAGGTGCTTTAATATTTAATAGGGTTATTAGTTAATTCTATTATTCACTATATAAGTATATTTACTGTGTACAATAAAATATTCTCTGCATTATTTTTCTATGCTAGTCTTCTCCTAAAGTCAGACTAGAATTTAGATTGTGAAATAGGGGTTGCTTCAACACACTGTGACAACCAGTACCGACCAGTGATTATAGCCGTGATTCGTTTTAGATTTTCGCTTCATATGAAAAACAAGTAAGTTCTCGTTTTATAATTTACGGGCTAAATAACGTGTTCAAATTAATGCGTTCCTTAATTGATATCAGAGCCATAGGTTGACTTTCTGGTACGAAAAAATAATACTCCCTCCATTTCAGTTTATGTGAAACTATTTTTTTTTTGGTCCGTTCCAAAAAGAATAATTCATTTCTAAATTTAGAAATAATTTTATTTAAACTTACAATTCTACTCTTAATGAGAAGCTTTTATAACCGCACAAATACTCTGGACACGTTTTTGACTTATTTAGGACCATAAATTCCAAAAAATTTCATTTTTTCCTAAACTCCGTATCCAGTCAAACAAGTACGCATAAATTGCTACGGAGAGAGTATACAAGTTCTGTTTTTTTGTGAAACACATATGCGTTTCTATTTTCTTGTGTGCAATTGGAATGAATAAAATAATTTTGTTACACTGTTTTAAATAAATTTTTAAATCAGTGTGTTAAGGTTTGATCACTGATTTTGAGAGTGCTTATAGTTTTTTCGTTTAATCTTGCATTTTTGAATATCAATTCTTGTTTCTGAAACTCATCAGAAAATAGTTAAAACTGATCTGAAAAAAAAAATTGGGTTTCCGATCTATTAACACCAACTGCCGCTAAGGCCACCGTCGGCCATGGTAAAAAGACGGTGGTTGTTCTTGAAGCGACATTGAAACAACCATACAAACAAAAAAAAAGAAAAAAAATATGGCTTCTCCAATTTCCAAGAAGGAAGGAAAGAAAAGAAAACCTTTTTTTCTTAACCAAAAAAAAATGGATTGGAGTTTGGTACTCCATAGCCATGGCAGAGAGAAGAAAACAAGGAGAAAGAAAATGTCCATCCGGCCGGCGGCGGCAAGGCTAAGAAATAGAAGAAAGGAAACTAGGGTTTTGTTTTTCATTAAATGGAGATATTTTCGAATTTAAAAAAAAATGTTAGTGTCGGTAGCTAATATATGAAGAAGAAGAAGCTCTTCCAAAATAATCATCAGTAACAAAAGGGTTTGCTTTTTAAAATGGGCTTGAGAAGCAGTTTGCCCAATTCTTTAAAAGCTTAGAAGAATTAAAATGGTGGGCTGAAGGCCCACTTTAAAATACCTTGTCATGATCTTGGGCTTCAGTTAGCTAGGCCTCTTTATTTTAAATATGCAGATTATTGAAGTTTTAAAGATTGGTTTGTCATTTTATTTGGGAGGATTTGCAGTCGTACCCTATATTTGTGCCACATTTTAACCTGTATCCTATTTTTAAAAATTATTGATTTGATAGTCAACTGACAAAAAAATCGTAATAATATGACAATTACACCCTTGACAAATCGTATTATCTTGGCCTTCACCTGTCTCCGCGGTACCTAAAAGTCATGGATTTAAACACGTCTTTCTTATAGTCCTTTTTTTTTTGTTGCACATAGTATAGCTTTTACAGAAATATCTAAAATCTAATTCGAAGTTTGGTAAGAAATATTTAAAAAGCTGTGAAGATACTAGAGCAACCTTAATGCATAAACACTTGCATGAAGTTGTTTCACCTTGAAGCTAAAACTTCATGCTAATGTAGCATGAAGTTGTTTCATGTTGAAGTTAAAACTTCATGCTAATATAACATAAAGTTGCTTTACATTGAAGCTAAAACTTCATGCTAATGCATGCTGAAGTTATTTATCCTGCAGTCTACAGTTTTGTCATGAATGCTGGAGTTATTTAGTTCATTTGCTAAAACTTCAGTTTAAACATGTTGAAGTTATTTAGTTCAGTTGCAAAAACTTCAGACTAAACATGCTTAAGTTTTTGTCTTGTAGTATGTAATTTTCTAATGAGTTTTTGCTAATGCATGCTGAAGTAATTAGTTCATTTTCTAAAACTTCAGTTTAAACATGATGAAGTTATTTAGTTCATTTGCGAAAATTTCAGACTAAACATGCTTAAGTTTTTTTCTTGCATTATGTAATTTTCTAATGCGTTTTTACTAATGCATGCTGAAGTTATTTAGTTCATTTACTAAAACTTCATACTAAACATGCTTAAGTTATTTAGTTCATTATGCTTAAGTTATTTAGTTCATTTGCTAAAACTTCAGACTAAACATGCTTAGGTTATTTAGTTCATTTTCTAAAATTTCATGCCAAAACATGTTGAAGTTTTGTCCTGCAATACAATTTTGTCAATAGCCCTAAAGGGAAAATCGTCTTTTTAAAATGCTCTTAATAAAAAAATAGGTGCGGATGCAAACGAAAAAACAAAACAGGTATCTGTTAAAGAGAGCGATCATAGGACGCCCTATGCAATTTTTACTTTTATTTGGGCTCATGGCCTAATTGAAATACAAAATATTTTTTTTTTAAATTCCAGATTATTAAAATAGTCGTATGGACTTAATTTTCAAAATATAAATTTAGTATTTATATTCTTTTATGAAAACTATAATTATTTTGTTATCTCAATTAATAGAAATATTAATTAGTTTAACATTACACTTGCTTGTTAATTTGTATAACATGCTTATACTACTAGTTTTATAAGTTAATTTGTTTAACATTATATTTATTTATTAATTTATTTAACATGCCTGGATATTAATTTTTTAAACATAAAATTTATATGTTAATTTTAACATTGAATTTATTAGTCAATTTGTTTAACATGCCTGGATATTAATTTTTTAACATTAAATTTATATGTTAATTTGTTTAACATTGAATTTATTTGTTAATTTGTTTAACATGCTTTAAAATGTTAATTTGTTTAACATTCTTGGAATGCTAATTTATTCTAAAATTACTTTTGTTAATTAATTTAACGTACACTTTATTTTAATTTGTTGAGCATGAAATACATATTAATTAGTTTAATATTAAAATTACTTGTTAATTTGTTTAACATGTGTAATGTGTTAATTAGTTTAACATTAAAACAAATTTTATGTGAATTTGAATAGCATGTAATAAATGTTCATTAGTTTGGCATTAATTTTATTTGCATGCTAACATAAGTTATTTGTTAATTTATGATCCACATGGAATTATAAAATCATATAAGATAATTATGTTGTCTTAAACATTATTAAGACGCTTAGCTAGATAATTGAATAGGTTAATTTTTATAATATTTTAATTTTTGGATGACGATTGGGAACATAGTGCTCCATGATTAATATATGTGTTTATTAACTTAATCAATTGATGCGTAGTGTCATAATATGTATGTGTGTTAAACATAGTGCCTTGCACTATTTTTTTACATGATCCTCATAATATTTTTTATTTTATTAAAGAATGACTACTGCTTCGAAAAATATTATTGCTTTCCTCAACAAAGGGTTGAAACGCAATGGTGACAACTACGAAACCTGGAGCTTGAAAGTCCAGTATGTGCTAGAGGAGCAAGAGACTCTGGAGGCCATTAACAATGTCATGAATGAGTTTGAGGAAGACAACATTTCTCAGCATAGGCGTGAGCGTGAAGCCTATGACAGATGAAAGAAAAAGAACTTCATTGCTCGCATTATGTTGTTAAGCACCTTAGATGATGACATCCTAAGGGAGCTTTGTCACGAATCAAAAATCACTAGTCATGATGGCACATAACTCGACCGCTAGGTAAGCCAACTGATAGACAAAACAAGCCAAATGAAATTATAGGAAAATAATGAAGAAATATCTAAACTTTTATAAATTTTCCAAGAACTAGTAGTACAAATCATGAGCTTCTAAGAATTTGAATTTATAAGCTAATACAAATAATTACACGATCTGTTGAAAAATACATAACAGACTAATAAAAATCTAAATCCACCAAGGACAAGTAGCGGCTATATCCGGAATGCACGAACATCTTCAGGGTCAGCTCCCGACATCGCCATCAGTTCCGCTAAAAAATTCTGCATACAAGATGCAGAAATGCAGTATGAGTAGAATCGATCCCATGTACTCAGTAAGTATTTTGGCTAACCTCATCGAAGTAGTAACAAGACTTTTTAGTAAAAAATGTGCTCACTAATAATCTGTACCGAAATCCAGCAATAGAACTATACTACAATATAACAGAACGGAGTACACGAAACGAATGTACAAAACAATAACAGAGTACTGGAAGAAAACACAATTCAACAGGTATCAATATCTCACCCAATCATTTCCTTAGAGCGAAAACCAATAAATCACAATAATCACTTCGAAACTTTCATAATGTGAGAAGTATACTCAAGACCTCAAATCCAATGGCACGGCAACACCCTTCGTGCATTTATCTCATCTGCACCAATTATGCGTAAAACAGTACCAACCGAATGGCAGAAAAGCCAATAACAGAAATGACAAAGTAGGAAATATGCCAACAACCATGAAGAACGAGAATATACATGAGAGCATCAGTAACAGACTAGACAAAAAACATAGAGGTAATGACAACGATTAGGAAAAAAGAATGTAACTTCAACTAACTAGCATGGTGAAGGCATGAAGATAGATATGACAAATAAGGAAGCAAACACATGATCTTTATAATTTAACAAGTAGAGACATGAATAACTAACATGGAAGAAGGCCTATACTTAAGTGCAACAAAACAGATGACATGGATGCAATCATAAAAATAGGAAGTAGGCATGATATTGGCAAGTTAACAAAATAGAAGGCATGGTAACACGGCAACAATTGTGATAGAGGATAAAGACAGAACAATAACGACAAATCACATAAGAACCATGAACACGACAATAACAAATCAAGGTAAAGACAGGAAAATCTGCAAGAAAAGGATATCACGACATAATGCATGTCTCTCGTCCTCACTTGCATGGAAACACCCTTCGTGCCATGAACCCACCATAACATGAAAGCGTAATGATATAAATGTAATGACACGACATCATCCTTCGTGCTTTTACTCATATAACATGGCGTGACATCACCCTTCGTGCTTTTACTCACAATGAGATGGCACGTCATCGCCCTCTGAGGTTTTACTCACAATGATATGGCATGACATCATCCTTCGTGCTTTTACTCTCAATAATATGGCACGGCATCACCCTTCATGCTTTACACTCTCCTAACATGATAATGTATATACAATAGCACGACATCACCCTTCGTGCTTTACACTTTTTCTTACCCAACATGTGTATAACAATGACAACAAGGCAAGGAACATAAGTAACATCAAGGAGATGTTTAAACGGATAATCCAAATGAATCTCAATCACAACTTTCCAAGCCAACAATGGTTTAATAAACCCGCAAGAACCTTATTTTTCAGGTATTTTCACAAATCTCACGAATAATCTACAACCCAAGCATAGAATCTAGTATCTCAAGAATGTCGACTGTAGCAATGTAACAATGAGTACGCATAGTGATGACCGAGTCAAACACATCAATGTATTCTCAGGATTCCATCAAATTTGATCAAGTCATAATGAACTAATTGTTAGTATCCAACATTTAATACTATATTTTTAGTACCAAGGAATCAAGTGAGGCATGAAGCAAGAAGATCACGTGAATGTATGAGACACAATTTATAACATAATTTACCCCCGAGCTTGGTTAACCCTGGCACATGCATATATTCTCGTGACCTCATATATGTATCACCCCCGCATGTAGCAAACAATGTCAAATAGTAGGAAAAATTACCTCAACATAGTTAGGCAAGACACTTAACTCAATTCGGCTAATTCAATACTCAATTTCGCTTTTCCTCTACAAAATTCACCTCCGCTCGGCTCAATCTTGCCAAAGACGACTTAAATACATCACACAATGCAAGGGAAAACAATTTTAATTAATAAAGTTGTGATTTTCATTAAATTTGTGAAAAGCCAAATTTTGTCAACTCCCGGGCCTGCCAGGTCAAAAACCGGGTCCAAGGGTAGGTCTTGACTACCCATAGCCTCACGAGTCCAAATATGTATTTTGTTTCCAAATCCGATTCTTATTCGACTCTCGAATCTCAAATTTCCGTTTTTCAAAGTTTTGACAAAATTCCCAAATTTTTCCCCAGATTTCTTAAAAATTGATGTTAAATCTTGTGAAAAAAATCATGAAATGTAGTTGAGAATTGATTAGAGGCACTTTCCAAATGATTTGGTATGAAAATATCTTCATAAAATTTCCTCCTATCGAAGCTAGGGTTCAAAATATATCAAAATGAAGCAAAGTCTCGAAATTCTCTGCATTTAGCAAGTTGCAGATGTTGCATTTGCGACAGGGGGTTCGCAAATGCGAACAACATATCGCGAATGCGAAAAAGAAGCTCTCCTGTCAAGGTCACATTTGCGGCCCAATACTTCACAAATGCGAAGACCAAAACTTCGCAAAAGCGGCAGGGTCCCTCGCAAATGTGGACTACCCCACATCACAAATGCGATGGGTTTCTTCGCAAATGCGAATCTTCCCCAGCAGCCCAATTTTTTGCAAATGCGAGGGCTGCTTTGCAATTGCGAGCGTCACATTTGCGACAAAAACATCGCAAATGCGATGACACTAGAACCAACACTAAACTTTGAACAAAACAATCTGAAACTCACCCGAGCCCCCGAGGCTCCAAACCAAACACCCACACGAGTCTAAAAAAATAACACGAACTCGCTCGAGCGATCAAAACATCAAATTAACCTCTAGAATCACGAATCGGATGCCAAAACACATGAAGATCAAAGGAAACTTCAAGAACTTCTAGAATCGCAACCAAACATCCGAACCTTACCAAATCAACTCGAAATGACGCCAAATTTGGCAGACAAGTTCTACATGATGAAATGCACCTACTCGGAGCCTCAACTCATGCATAACAACCTCGAAACAGTGAATCTCACCTCAAGTAAAAATCAATGAACTTTAGAACTTTGACTTCTACAACCGATGTCGAAACCTATCGAAACACATCCAATTGACCTCAACTTTTGCACACACGTCACGTTCGACATTACGGACCCACTCCAACTTCCAAAATCAGAATCCGACCCCGATATCAAAAATTCCACTCCCGATCAAACTTACCAATAATCCAACTTCCGCCATTTCAAGACAAATTTGACTACGGGCCTCTAAATTACAACTGGACGCGCTCCTAAGTCCAAAATCACCCAACGGAGCTAATGGAATCCACGAAAATCCATTACGAGATCCAATGCTAAAAGGTCAAACTTGGTCAACTCTTTCAACTCAAAGCTTAAATCGTGAAGTTCATTCTTCCAAATCGATTTCGGATAACTTGAAAACCAACACCGATGATTTACGCAAATCATAATACATCATACGGAGATACTCGAGCCCTAAAACTACCGAGAAAGGTTAAAATGCTCAAAACGACCAGTCGGTTCGTTACATCCTCCTCTAGTGCCAAGAGTTGTTCCAAAGTTGTCAAACAACGACGTAACCTTAATATGCATATACCCCGGGATGATCCTCACGTAACCCTACTCCACATAAGTCTGCCGATGCAACATAACTAGAGATCCTTACTTCAACTTTGGTCCTTAACCTTAGAACCCAAATCCTCAACATCCAAAATTCATTACAAGCCTCGAATCTCACATCTACACATTGTATAAACCTGAACAACTGTGTCCGATCATAACCATAACGCCAATATGATATCGCATAATACGCCCCATTACTCAAACACTCACAGCAGGAACTGTTGACCACCATTACTGCCCAAAACAAACCCGGTGCCGGTAGCAAACATCATATCGAGTAGAGCCTCGTTCAAAACCTTCATACCCTGCCGATGATGAAATAAACATGATCAACATCTTAACCACTCATATGATCAATAAGCCAAGAAACTCACTCGTCCGACCAGGGCCATTGCCCAAATCTTCAGCAAGATATAGTATTATTTTTCCAAACCTCCCATGTCTAGAAATCTCATCTAAGCCAATATAAACAGCTCCACCGACAGACATCAATAATAATCTTACAGAACCCCCACACAACATGATCCCAAACACCAACAAGTAGTAATTCAGACATGACAAATAACAGTAGGAGAGCTAAATAAGAAGACTACTAAACAAGTTAAGCAGGCAGAGAAATTTTAGCATTTTACTATGAACTATTTTCAACAAAGTGAAAGCAAAACTACACAAAGTAAACATCAGGGGTAACATTTCATCACAGTACCGTTGCGGCGTGCAACCCGATCCCCTCATCTCAATCCACATAGGGAACCCATCGAGCCATAATACTCGGACTCACTGATCATGCGTGCGTCAATACCAAGCACATCATAGTGCACAAAATATAGTTGTGGGGAAATTATCAGGAACAAACAATACTGAGAAGGACAAGCACAAATACATCATGAAGGCCATCTCGCTGATAATTCCATGAGGCCTAAACTGAATCACAATTTGCGTGTGAAGAATCATGTAACCCTCACAACCTGTCATAGCATAAGAGAGAAACACATAACATAAACCAGGGCGTGAATAGAATCTATTCTGCCCGATGATATACCTGTGGTAACAACTGCGCAGGCGCAAGTAAATTCGATCCGATACATTGGGCCTACCAATGGGCCCCCAAATCAACTTCGGTCACCCCCGAACTGACAAATAGCCCTCCAAAAGTCCATAACGACATGAAATGACACACACTATCATCTAGCTAGCTTTGGCCATATTTCACAGTCCACAACCACGAAATAATCTACTTCAGAGAACTCCCAGTCTCCAAATCCATAGAACACACGAATCACCCTTCCTTATCCCAATTCCACCGCCCAAATGTCTAACACATCTTTTGAATACAATCAACCCACGAGGAATACTTCTATAATTCTTATGTGCCACATAACAAAATCTGAATCTCAGCAGTCGACTAACCAGGAAAGCACCACAATATCAATGATGCATCCATAATTCAAAACACAATGCGCCTTCTGAAATGCAGACCCTTCTTAGGAAACACCAGGTAGTAATAGCATCCATCTAGACATCTGAAATCATCTGTGCTGTCTAAGAATCTATGACCTTCCCTTCAAAACTGAACCGTGACCTTGCACATGCAAAACTCAATCCCAATCAGCCAGAAACGTTCTATTTGATCTCATCTTGGAGGAAATCCCAATACGCAACATGTTCCTCACACCAGTAGGAAATATTCATCTTGAACCGTGATAGAAATCATCGAGAACCCCTTAGAAATCCATTTTCACATACCCATGCTATCATAACTGAATCCCTATAACTCAACCAAGCCACGCAATTGCTCAACCCATGAGAATTGCCACGACACACTTGTGGAGACCCACCACATCATAAGTACTCAAAGAACTGATCATATCATTATCGTGTTGATCCAATTTACAATCAATATGCCCTGTTTCCTCGGAGTTGATACCCCTCCTTGTGAGAACACCATGATCCTTACCCTAAAGCTCGCCATGAGAGATCCTAGCATAAGAACCACACCTCCTCAAGGCCCATAAGCCGCTGCTTTCCCTCTTAGCACCCCAAAGCACCACAACCGAGGCACCCACTCTGAAGAGACCTTCTGTAAATGCAAAGTCGCTTCCTCCACCACTTAGTCTTCTTGTTAATGAAATTCATAATCCACAATGATATAGACATACCGCGAGCCTCGACACCACCCAATGTAAATATCATATTCTATCCACAACCACTAAGCCATCACTTAATCTTCTTGAGTCTGAACTCCTTAATAAGGCATGAGAATCAAATTTGTCCGCAACCTAACAATATGAAAAACCTTCCAACACACTCACAACTTGGAACTACACGTCACATGAAGACAAAAACCAAGCACCCATCAGTCTTTTTTACACCTCAAGAAAACTCCTCTCTTCCCATTACAGTCATCTGAACATAACCTGCGGTCACATCCTACTCATCATTTAGTCACCCAACCACTTGTCGACCATAAATTCCACTCATAGGGACATTACCTGGCGTTTAAGTCCAAAAGCACGTGTTCACACAACCAAAAATCAACGTGCTCAAGCGACCCCATGTACTTAGTAAGTATTTTATCTAACCTCGTCGAAGTAGTGACGAGACTTTTTAGTAAAAAAAATATGTTCACTAATAAAAGGTTGTACCGAAATCTAATAATAGAACTATACTACAATATAACGGAATAGGGTACATGAAACAAATGAAAAACAATAACAAAGTACTGGAAGAAAACACAATTGAACAGGTATCAATATCTCACTCAATCCTTTCCTTAGAGCGAAATCCAATAAATCACAATAATCACCTCGAAACTTTCATAATGTGAGAAGTGTACTCAATACCTCAAATCCAACGGCACGGCAACACCCTTCATGCATTTATCTCATCCTCACCAATTATGCGTAAAACAGTACCAACGGAATGGCAGAAATGCCGATAAGAGAAATGACAAAGTAGGAAATACGCAAACAGCCATGAAGAACGAGAATGTACATGAGAACATCAATAACATACTAGACAAAGAGCATAGAGGTAATGACAATGATTAGGAAAAAGGAATGTAACCTCAACTAGCTAGAATGGTGAAGGCATGAAGATAGATATGACAAATAAGGAAGCGAACACATGATCTTTATAAGTTAACAAGTAGAGACATGAACGGCTAACATGGAAGAAAGCCTATACTTAAGTGCAACAAAACATATGACATGGATGCAACCATAGAAGCAGGAAGTAGGCATGATATTGGCAAGTTAAGCAAAAAGAAGGCACATCAACACGACACCAATTATGATAGAGGATAAATACAGAACAGTAACGACAAATCATATAAGAACCATGAACACGACAATAACAACTCAAGGTAAAGACAGGAAGATATTTGCAAGAAAAGGATATCACGACATAATGCATGTCTCTCATCCTCACTTGCACGGAAACACCCTTCGTGCCATGAACCCACCATAACATGAAAGTGTAATGATAAAAATGCAACGACACGGTATCACCCTTTATGCTTTTACTCACATAACATGGCACGTCATCACCCTTCGTGCTTTTACTCACAATGATATGGCACGACATCACCCTTCATGCATTTACTCACAATGATGTGGCGCGGAATCACCCTTAATTATTTTACCCCCAAAAATATGGCACGATATCACCCTTCGTGATTTACACTCTCCTTATATGATAATGTATATACAATGGCATGACATCACCCTTCGTGTTTTACACTCTTCCTTACCAAACATGTGTATAACAATGACAACAAGGCAAGTAACATAAATAACATCAAGGAGAGTGTTTAAACGGATAATCCAAATGAATCTCAATCATAACTTTCCAAGCCAACAATGGTTCAATAAACCTGCAAGAACCTTATTTTTCAGGTATTTCCACAAATCTCATATAATCTACAACCCAAGCATAGAATCTAGTATCTCAGGAACGTCGGCCGAAGTAATGTAATAAGGAGTACGCATAGTGACGACCGAGTTAAACACATCAATATATTCTCAGGATTCCATCAAATTTGATCAAGTCATAATGAACTAATTGTTAGTTTCCAACATTTAATACTATATTCTTAGTACCTAGGAATCAAGTGAGGCATGAAGCAAGAAGATCACGTGAATGTACGAGACATAATTTATAACATAATTTATCCCCGAGCTTGGTTAACCCTGGTATGTGCATATATGATCGTCACCTCATATATGTATCACCCCTGCATGTGGAAAACAATGTCAAATAGTAGAGAAAATTCCCTCAACAAAGCTAGTCAAGACACTTATCTCAATTCAACTAATCCAAACTCAATTTCGCTTTTCCTCTACAAAATTCACCTTCACTCGACTCAATCTAGCCAAAGACGAATTAAATACATCAAACAATGCAAGGGAAAATAATTTCAATTAAAGAAGTTGTGATATGTAAAAAGCCAAATTTTGTCAACTCTCAGGCCCGTCCGGTCAAAACCCATGTCCAAGGGTAGGTCTTGACTACCCATAGCCTCACGAGTCCAAATATGTATTTTGTTTCCAAATTCAAGTCCTATTCGACTCTCAAATCCCAAGTTTCCATTTTTAAAGTTTTGACAAAATTCCCAAAATTTTCCCTAGATTTATTAAGAAATTGATGTTAAAAACCATGAAATGTAGTTAAGAATTGATTAGAGTCACTTACCCAATGATTTGGTATGAAATTCCCTTTACAAAATTGCCTCACATCGAAGCTAAGGTTCAAAATATATCAAAATGAAGCTAAGTCTCAGAATTCTCAGAATTTAGCAGGTTGCAGATGTCACATTTGTGACAGGGTGTAACGACCCGGCCGGTCGTTCCGTGAGATTAGCCCCATTTTTCCTGTTTATGCTTTGCCATGTGTTTCGTTGCCTATTTATGATGTGTTGGGTCGGTTGGTTCGGGTCCGAAGTGGTCGTGGTGAGAAATGAGACACTTAGTCTCTTAAGTTGGCCTTAAGGTTGAAAAAGTCAATAAGGAGTTGACTATTAGGTAAACGACCTCAGAATGCGGATTAGAAGTCTGGAGTAGAATTAGGCTTGAATTGGTGAAATTAAGTTTTTGGCAATTTCTGGTCGGCAGTGGAAGATTAGCTATCCGGATGGGAATAGAATTCCGGAGGTTGGGACAAGTTCGTAGCGTCATTTTGAATATGTGTGCAAATTTTCAGGTCATTCGGATGAGTTTTGGGTAGTTTCGGCATCGTTGATGATTTTTGGAAAGTTCAAAAAAATCTTAGGCTTGAATCCAAAGTTGATTTAGAATTTTGGAGTTTTTTTGAGTGATCCGAAGGATAGACTAAGTCTGAATAAGGTTATGGTATGTGTTGGCATGTTTGGTTGAGGTTTCGAGGGCCTAGGGTGAGTTTCGGGGGTGTTAACAGACCAATTCTTGGACTTGGTGTTGGCAGATTTTTGCTGGTGTGAAGGTTTTGGTGTTCTTCTATGCAATCGCATGGGTTTAGCTGAGGATTTCAGAGTTTTGTTCTATGTGATCGCGTAATGGAGGTCGCGATCGCGTGAGTGTGTGGCCGTTGAGCATTGCGAACGCGTAGTGCAGTTCGCGTTCGCGTTCGCATAGAGTTTGGGGGGCGTGTGATGGGCTGAGCTGTTGTGCTATGCGAACACGTGAGGGAGGAATGCAATCACGTAGGATATATGTGGGCAGTGCTTCGCGATTGCGTGGTGGTTGACGCGATCGTACTGAAGAAAGGGCCTGGGCAGAAAGTTTATATTCAAAGACGAGGGTTTAAGTCCAATATCTCAAAAACCATTAGAGATCTCGGGAGAAGGCAAATTTTGAAGAGATTCTCAATATAGTGATTGGGGTAAGTATTTCTTACTTAGTTTTGGTTCAATTCCATGATTTAGTCTTGAATTTCATCATTTAATTTGAGAAATTAGAGTGGAAATTGGGATAAAATGGAAGAAAGATTTGGGAATTCTTTTGGGGATTTGAAGGGCCATTTGAGGTCCGATTTTGATGTTCTTGTTATGTATAGACTCGTGGGAGGATGAGGATTCTTGTGATATTATTTTTATCAAATTTCGAGACGTGGACCCCGGCGTCGGGTTTGGCCAATTTCGGGATTTTTGGTTGAATTTGATAATTTTTTAGTGGGCTTCGTTCTTTAGCATATATTAATGATATAAATCTAATTTTTGGTAAATTTGGAGCAATTAGAGGCCCATTCTAGAGGCAAAGGCATTGAGGGATAGGATTTTAGCCGGTTTTGAGGTAAGTAACATTTCCAAACATGGTTCTGAGGGTTCGAAACCCCGAACTATATGCTATATGATTATAATTTAGGTAACACACATGCCAAGTGACGGGCGTGTGGGCATACACCGAGTGATTTGTGGTCTGGCTCATCCCATGGCACCGTCTAGTATCTATTTCCGATTGATATCCACACTTTTATTGATGTGGTTAATGTGAACATGCTAGAAATCATGCTAAGTGAAATTCTAGGGCTTCGCACCGAAAATGCTGAGACTTGAGTGGTCGTATATTGCTGTCTCCGTATGTGTTTATTTGATTTTGTATACTCAATCCTGTCATAGCATATCATTTCATGCCGCAGTGTCGGAAATTGTTGATTTAATGTATTTATCATTGTTTCGGTCTAGTTCATGCATCTGTGAGCCCATGTGAGCGAGACTGGAGAGTAATGACTGAGTGAGGCCGAGAGCCTGTTATTGAGACAGTTATGAGATTGGACTGCACACGGCAACGATACTCTGATCATGCCTTCGTTGGCTTGATATAGCTCTTGGGCCAATAGGATCCCCTCCGGAGTCTTTACACCCCCAGTGAGCGCATTGATATTGAGGGATGGATCTTCCCTGGACATGGATCTTGTCCGAGTGTTGTATTCCGGAGATGGATCTTCTCCGTGGGGGCTGGATTGGCCTTTTCCTCAGTATTGAGTGACCACGGTCACCTGAGAGCCATATACAGTACTGAGTGAACTTCTGTGTGAGAGCTGTGAGAACTATGTGCATTTACAGACTGTTGATACATTGACATGTAGAGTACTGAGATATACCTGGGTTGCTTATCATATCAGTCATATTCTGTTTTCATTATCTGTTGAAACTGTGAGCTTGCCTAAATTCTGTGTACTGTTTTCATTACAATTATTGAGGTTTAGTCTGTCACTACCTCTCAGCCCGTAGTTTGGGTTCGTTACTTCTGGGTTGGTGTACTCACGTTACCCCATGCACCTTGTGTGCAGATCTAGGTACAACGGGACCCGGTAGTGGTTGCTGAGATGCAGTCAGAGTTCCTTGGGAGGCATCGAGGTAGCAGTTGGCGATCGTAGCCTCGATTATCTCCTTGTCTATCCACCTATCATATTTACTTATTTCAGATAATTCTGTGTCGGCTCTGTATTTTGATATTATGATGTAGTAGCTCATGACTCGGTGACACTAGATCTGTGTTCGGGTTTTCTTTTATTTATGTTATTAGTGATGTTAAACCCTTAAATGCTTTTATAAAAACGAGACTCTTGTTGTAACTATAATGATTTTTCTTGAAACAACTTTTAGCGATGAAATGTGTGGCTTGCCTGATTTCACGATAGGCGCCATCACGATCGGGGTATTTGGGGTCGCGACAAGTTGGTATCAGAGCTCTAGGTTAAATGGTCTCACCAGTCATGACCAGGTTTAATAGAGTCTTGTGGATCGGTATGGAGACGTCTGTACTTATCTTTGAGAGGCTACAAAACCCATAAGAAAAACCTCACATTCTTGAATTCTGTCATGCAGATTTGTTGATTCTGGAAATCTAAGCTTTTGTTGTTTTCATTCTTTCATAGATGGTAAGGACTCGCGCTACCGATCAGGGTGACCAAGCACAAGCTATACCAGCGAGAGGTCGAGGCCGAGGTCGAGGTCGTGGTAGAGGTAGGGGTGCAGCCCGCGCAGCAGCCGAGGCAGTACTTGTGGACCCTCCTATTATTCAGGATCAGGTCCCCTCCGCAGATGTTCCAGCGGGACCGGCAATGCCTATTGTGATCCCGAGTCTTCAGGAGACTCTGGCTTAGATTCTGACTGTGTGCACCAGCATTGCACAGGCAGTCCCTGTTTCTTTTACTACCGCTACTTCTAGGGGCGGGGGAGGCACTCAGACTCCAGCTGCCCGTACACCTGAGTAGGTTGTTCAGGGGCTTCAGACACCGGGGGAAGCTCCAGCCCAGCCGGTTGCCCCAGCTCAGGATTTTGTGATCCCAGTTATGCCAGACGATGAGCAATGCAGGTTGGAGAGGTTTAGCAGACTTCAGCCTCCGACTTTCAGTGGTACTGAGAGCGAGGATGCCCAAGGCTTCTTAGACAAGTGTTAGAGGATTCTTCGCACAGCAGGGATATTGGAGGCCAGTGGGGTCCCATTTACTACCTTCCAGTTCTCAGGATCTGCACTCGCTTGGTGGGAGGCCTATGAGAGGCATATACCTGTTGATGCAGCGCCCCTTACCTGGCGTCAGTTCTCCATTATTTTCCTGGAGAAGTATGTACCGCAGTCCTGCAAGGAGGAGATGCACATAGAGTTTAAGCAGTTGCGTCAGGGGGAAACAGTGACATAGTATGAGATGAGGTTGTCCGAGTTGGCCCGTTGTTGGTTGGTTTCCCAATGCACACGCAAGTGTACGTGGTCGACAAGTAATACAGGATTTTAAGTCCAGATATCGTGCCCACAAGGACTTGTGTAAACTACTTGCTAAATCACTCTAATCGTTATTTAACCAAGCCAATATAAAATCAGGGATATACCATTATATACTAAAATTCTATGAAATAAATAATTATCAAGTGACAAGAATTATTGTGATGTATTCAGTAGAGACAAATATTCCAGGGTTGTGGTCTATTCACCACTCATATTGCATTCTAATTAAAGTTTCCTTTCATATAATTCACTCATGGTTGCTAATTAATCGATAAATGCTCTCATAGCCTTCTCTCGAAGCACTCCTCACCTATTCTCAATAGATTAACGCCTATATTCCTATGGAATTAATCTATTAGAACGCACTAAGATTACGATGTTTAATTAAGCACGGTGACTAGGTATATTCCTATCCTAACCACAAATCCGCTCCCCTGAAGGGTTAAGATCGCACTCTCTTCAATTCTTCTCTAATCTATATACGGCTTTCCCAAGCATAACATAGATAGTATATAGAACCTAATTGATGGCCAGACAATTAAGCAATTAAACACAGAATTGAAGAAACAACCATGTATTGAGTAAACTATATTCAAAGTTAAATTAATGTTGACTAACAATATTCATGGCTAAACCACAACCCCAGAACAATGGGTGTTTAGCCACTCATGATGTGGTCAAACAATTGCATAAGTGTGCATGAATTGAAAATACTCGAATAAAATGAAGAAAATTGATAATCCTTGCTCCTTCAATGATCTTGTGTGTGTAATTGCTCTCCAAATTCGTCTCCCCCCTACAAGATGTGTTCTTGGGTGTATTTATATGGTTGGGATAAACCCTAACCGTGTAAGAGACTCCTATTCTCACTTGAAAACACTTAAAAACCTTTAAAACTCGGACTTCACCGAAACAGGTACCCTGGCGTTTGGGGTGTAACGCCAGGCACACCCTGGCGTTTGGGGTGTAACGCCTGGGTAACGCTAGGCACACCCTGGCGTTTGGGGTGTAGCGCCTGGGTAACGCCAGGCACCCCCTGGCCTTAAGAGCCAAACGCCTGGCTAACGCCAGGGTTGTCTCGGGTCGCTCCTTTTCGACTCTTGCGCGTATTTTCCGACGTTTATGCTCTCATTTAG